>JBBBDQ010002544.1:32500-162816 GCA_037127315.1 Ascarosepion bandense | reverse complement strand
TCTAAGATATTCAAAGATTTAATGCAACGTCACCTTCTATATACTTAAATCCGACACTTTTCTAACCTTCTCTATCTTCATCGCTTCATCGATTTCATTCTTTTTCTTCTTCTACGTGCCCTGTCCCTTCAGGACGTAGGCGATCATGGTTCTCCACTTCTCCTTATCCCTTGTGGCTCTTAGTATGTTTGAGCCTGTTGTTCCTGGCAACCCCCGTTCCGTCATCCACCTGATCAGACCCTGCAAATATGTTATCCGCTGTCTTCCGCTGTCTCTCTTTCCTTCTATCTGACCAGTCAGTATCAGATTCTCCAGGCTCTCTTTCCGCATTGCATGTCCCAGGAACCTCAGTTGTCTCTTCCTGATGCTCAGCGTCAATATCCTTTTTGTTGTCATTCTTTCCAACACCTCGTCGTTGCTTGCATGCTCAGTCCACGATATCCGTAGCATCTTTCTGTAGAACCACATTTCGGTCGCTTCCAGTTTTTTCCTCATTTTCGATGATATTGTCCAGCATTCACAGCCGTATTGAAGAACTGACATCACGTAGCAGCCTAGCACTCTTTTCTTCATTTCTTTTGAGATTTTCCTGTGTGTTAGTATTTTGCTCATCTTCTGGAACGCGTCATTTGCCTTGTGGTGTTGTGGTCTTATTACATCGCTCAAGACGATGCGATTATAAAAAAAAACGTAATCTGGAACTACAAAATAAATAATGAAGAAGAAAAAATTCCAAAAAAAATTCTATCCTTTCTCAAAAAAGTTAAATTTATGAAAATCATCTGTTCATCATAATGATAAGTTCTTTGATGTGTTTTTTTTATTGGGGGGGTGGGGAATAACATGTGCTGTAAACTTGGAAGTGCAGGTATTGTAATAAATAATGACTCAGAATTGTTAATTGGGGAACTGAGTTTCAATTCCATTTGGGTTCATTATACTCACTTATCCTCAGTAGAGGTACGAATGCTGCTCCTCTCCTCGAGTTAAAGAGTAAGTGCTGCATTACTAACTCATTATTTTCTCTCTCTACAAAAAAAAAAAAAATTACAATCGAAAAATATTTTCTGGTTTTAATTAATTTGCAAAGGGTTAATAAGCAATAAAATCAAAACAAAACAATAAACAATCAATTTGTAGAAGAAACTTTTTTTTGTTTTTTATAATCATATCACCCAAAAGTTATTTTATTGCCACTGTTTTGCAGAGGGTTAAATAGGAGGAAAGTTATGAGTACGAATGACAGGTTATAGAGGGTGTCAGGAAGTGGGTAAGAGATGGATGAGAATGCTGACTATCTATCTCTCAATATATCTATATATCTATCTATGTCTTTCTATATCTATCTATCTATCTATCTATCTATCTATCTATCTATCTATCTATCTATCTAAATATCTATCTCGGAATTTTTATATCTATCTTTTGTTTTTTGTAATCATATCGCCACCAATCAAGGCATTTTACGGCCACTGTTTTGCAGGCGCTACATAGGGGAAAGTTATGAGAAAGAGTGACAGATTAAAGGGGTGTCAGGAAATGGGTAAAGGAAGGATGAGAATTCTGACTATCTATCTATCTAGCTATCTTGGACTTTTTATATCTATCTATTGTTTTTTATAGTCAAATCACCCTATGCAAGGTATTTTATTGCCACTAGTTTTCAGGGGGTTACATAGGAGGGAAGTTATGAGAAAGAGTGACAGGTTATATAGAAGGTGTCAGGAAGTGGGTAAGAGAAGGATGAGGGTAGCCATAAAGTGAGGGACCAGTTTATATATAGATTGTAATGTAGAATTAACCCCCGACTTTATATCCACATTATAATAGTAAATAATTTTTTCTTATAAACATATCGACCCAAGCAAGGCATTTCACTTCCACGGTTTTGCAGGGGGTTACATAGGAGGGAAGTTATGAGAAAGAGTGACAGGTTATAGAGGGTGTCAGAAAGAGGTTAAGAGAAGGATGAGAATACTGATGAGAGTGGAGAGAGAAAGGAGCATGAGAAAGAGGATGCAGGTTAGTGAGATAGAAGATGACTATTGACTTTACATTTAAATTCTTGTAGATTGTATCTGTCGGGGAAGGAAGTAAACGGAAGGGGATTCCATGAGAATGAGGATGCAGGTTATTGACTATTTACATTATATTTAATTTTTTTGAGATTGTAGCTGTCGGGGAAGGAAGTAAACGGAAGGGAATTCCATGCGAAAGAGGATGAAGGTTAGTGAGATAGGAGATGACTATTGACTTTACCGTTAAATTATTGGAGATTGTAGCTGTCAGGAAAGGAAGTAAACGGAAGGGAATTCCATGGGAAAGATGATGCAGTGTAGTGAGATATGAGATGACTATTGACTTTACCTTTAAATTATTGGAGATTGTAGCTGTCAGGAAAGGAAGTAAACTGATGGGAATTCCATGAGAAAGAGGATGCAGGTTAGTGAGATAGGAGATGACTTTTGACTTTACATTCAAATTTTTGGAGATAGTGTTTGTCAGGAAGGAAGTAAACGGAAGGGAATTCCATGAGAAAGAGGATGAAGGTTAGTGAGATAGGAGATGACTATTGACATTACATTTAAATTCTTGGCGATTGTAGCTATCGAGGAAAGAAGTAAACGGAAGGGAATTCCATGAGAAAGAGGATGCAGGTTAGTGAGATAGGAGATGACTATTGACTTTACATTTAAATTCTTGGAGATTGTAGCTGTCGGGGAAGGAAGTAAACGGAAGGGAATTCCATGAGAAAGAGGAGGTAGGTTAGTGAGACAGGAGATGACTATTGACTTTACATTTACATTCTTGGAGATTGTAGCTGTCAGGAAGAAGTAAACCTAAGGGAATTCCATGAGAAAGACGATGCAGGTTAGTGAGATAGGAGATGACTATTGACTTTATATTTAAATTCTTGGAGATTATAGTTGTCAGGGAGAAAGTAAACGGAAGGGAATTCCATGAGAAAGAGGATGCAAGTTAGTGAGATAGGAGATGACTATTGACATTACATATAAATTCTTGGCGATTGTAGCTGTCAGGAAAGGAAGTAAACGGAAGGGAATTCCATGAGAATGAGGATGCAGGTTAGTGAGATAGGAGATGACTACTGACTTTACACTTAAATTATTTGATATTATAGCTGTCGAGGAAGGAAGTAAACGGAAGGGAATTACATGAGAAAGAGGATGCAGGTTAGTGAGATAGGAGATGACTATTGACTTTACATTTAAATTATTTGAGATTGTAGCTATCGGGAAGGAAGTAAACGGAAGGGAATTCCATGAGAAAGAGGAAGCAGGTTAGTGAGTTAGGTGATGACTATTGACTTTACAATTAAATTCTTGGCGATTGTAGCTATCGGGAAAGGAAGTAAATGGAAGGGAATTCCATGAGAAAGAGGATGCAGGTTAGTGAGATATGAGATGACTATTGACTTTACATTTAAATTATTGGAGATTGTATCTGCCGGGAAAGGAAGTAAACGGAAGGGAATTCCATGAAAGAGAGGATGCAGGTTAGTGAGATAGGAGATGATTATTGACTTTACATTTAAATTCTTGGAGATTGTAGCTATCGGGAAGGAAGTAAACGGAAGGGAATTCCATGAGAAAGAGGAAGCAGGTTAGTGAGTTAGGTGATGCCTATTGACTTTACATTTAAATTCTTGGAGATTGTAGCTGTCGGGGAAGGAAGTAAACGGAAGGGAATTCCATGAGAAAGAGGGCGCAGATTAGTGAGATAGGAGATGACTATTGACTTTACATTTAAATTCTTGGAGATTGTAGCTGTCGGGGAAGGAAGTAAACGGAAGGGAATTCCATGAGAAAGAGGAGGTAGGTTAGTGAGACAGGAGATGACTATTGACTTTACATTTATATTCTTGGAGATTGTAGCTGTCAGGAAGAAGTAAACCTAAGGGAATTCCATGAGAAAGACGATGCTGGTTAGTGAGATAGGAGATGACTATTGACTTTATATTTAAATTCTTGGAGATTATAGTTGTCAGGGAGGAATTAAACGGAAGGGAATTCCATGAGAAAGAGGATGCAAGTTAGTGAGATAGGAGATGACTATTGACTTTATATTTAAATTCTTGGAGATTATAGTTGTCAGGGAGGAAGTAAACGGAAGGGACTTCCATGAGAAAGAGGATGCAAGTTAGTGAGATAGGAGATGACTATTGACATTACATTTAAATTCTTGGCGATTGTAGCTGTCAGGAAAGGAAGTAAACGGAAGGGAATTCCATGAGAATGAGGATGCAGGTTAGTGAGATAGGAGATGACTATTGACTTTACATTTAAATTATTTGATATTGTAGCTGTCGGGGAAGGAAGTAAACGGAGGGAATTCCATGAGAAAGAGGGTGCAGGTTAGTGAGATAGGAGATGACTATTGACTTTACATTTAAATTATTTGAGATTGTAGCTGTCGGGGAAGAAATAAACGGAAGGGAATTCCATGAGAAAGAGGATGCAGTTTAGTGAAATAGGAGATGACTATTGACTTTACATTTAAATCCTTGGAGATTGTAGCTGTCAGGAAGGAAATAAACGGAATGGAATTCCATGAGAAAGAGGAAGCAGGTTAGTGAGTTAGGTGATGACTATTGACTTTACATTTAAATTCTTGGCGATTGTAGCTATCGGGAAAGGAAGTAAATGGAAGGGAATTCCATGAGAAAGAGGATGCAGGTTAGTGAGATAGGAGATGACTATTGACCTTACATTTAAATTATTGGAGATTGTATCTGCCGGGAAAGGAAGTAAACGGAAGGGAATTCCATGAAAGAGAGGATGCAGGTTAGTGATATAGGAGATGACTATTGACTTTACATTTAAATTCTTGGAGATTGCAGCAGTCAGGAAAGGAAGTAAACGGAAGGGAATTCCATGAGAAAGAGGATGCAGGTTAGTGAGATAGAAGATGACTATTGACTTTACATTTAAATTCTTGGTGATTGTAGCTATCGGGAAAGGAAGTAAACGGAAGGGAATTCCATGAGAAAGAGGATGCAGTTTAGTGTGATAGGAGATGTCTATTGACTTTACATTTAAATTCTTGGAGATTGCAGCAGTCAGGAAAGGAAGTAAACGGAAGGGAATTCCATGAGAAAGAGGATGCAGGTTAGTGAGATAGGAGATGACTATTGATATTACATTTAAATTCTTGGAGATTGTAGCTGTCAGGAAAGGAAGTAAACGGAAGGGAATTCCATGAGAAAGAGGATGCAGGTTAGTGAGATAGGAGATGACTATTGACATTACATTTAAATTATTGGAGATTGTAGCTGTCGTTGAAGGAACTAAACGGAAGGGAATTCCATGAGAAAGAGGATGCAGGTTAGTGAGATAGGAGATGACTATTGACATTACATTTAAATTATTGGAGATTGTAGCTGTCGGGGAAGGAACTAAACGGAAGGGAATTCCATGAGAAAGAGGATGCAGGTTAGTGAGATAGGAGATGACTACTGACTTTACACTTAAATTATTTGATATTATAGCTGTCGAGGAAGGAAGTAAACGGAAGGGAATTCCATGAGAAAGAGGATGCAGGTTAGTGAGATAGGAGATGACTATTGACTTTACATTTAAATTATTGGAGATTGTAGCTATCGGGGAAGGAAGTAAACGGAAGGGAATTCCATGAGAAAGAGGATGCAGGTTAGTGAGATAGGAGATGACTATTGACATTACATTTAAATTATTGGAGATTGTAGCTGTCGGGGAAGGAACTAAACGGAAGGGAATTCCATGAGAAAGAGGATGCAGGTTAGTGAGATAGGAGATGACTATTGACTTTACCTTTAAATTATTGGAGATTGTAGCTGTCAGGAAAGGAATTAAACGGGAGGGAATTCCATGAGAAAGAGGATGCAGGTTAGTGAGATAGGAGATGACTACTGACTTTACATTTAAATTCTTGGAGATTGTAGCTGTCGGGGAAGGAAGTAAACGGAAGGGAATTCCATGAGAAAGAGGATGCAGGTTAGTGAGATAGGAGATGTCTATTGACTTTACCTTTAAATTATTGGAGATTGTAGCTGTCAGGAAAGAAGTAAACGGATGGGAATTCCATGAGAAAGAGGATGCAGGTTAGTGAGATAGGAGATGACTATTGACATTACATTTAAATTCTTGGCGATTTTAGCTGTCTGGGAAGGAAGTAAACGGATGGGAATTCCATGAAAAAGAGGATGCAGGTTAGTGAGATAGGAGATGACTATTGACTTTACATTTAAATTCTTGGCGATTGTAGCTGTCTGGGAAGGAACTAAACGGATGGGAATTCCATGAGAAAGAGGATGCAGGTTAGTGAGATAGGAGATGACTATTGATATTACATTTAATTCTTGGAGATTGTAGCTGTCAGGAAAGGAAGTAAACGGAAGGGAATTCCATGAGAAAGAGGATGCAGTTTAGAGAGTTAGGAGATGAGTATTGACTTTACCTTTAAATTATTGGAGATTGTAGCTGTCAGGAAAGGAAGTAAACGGAAGGGAATTCCATGAGAAAGAGGATGCAGGTTAATGAGAAAGGATATGACTATTGACATTACATTTAAATTGTTGGCGATTGTAGCTGTCGTGGACGGAAGTTAACGGAAGGGAATTCCATGAGAAAGAGGATGCAGGTTAGTGAGATTGGAGATGACTATTGACTTTACATTTAAATTGTTGGAGATTGTAACTGTCGGGGAAGGAAGTAAACGGAAGGGAATTCCATGAGAAGAGGCTGCAGTTTAGTGAGATAGGATATGACTATTGACTTTACATTTAAATTCTTGGAGATTGTAGCTGTCAGGAAAGGAAGTAAACGGAAAGTTATTCCATGCGAAAGAGGATGCAGGTTAGTGAGATAGGAGATGTCTATTGACCTTACATTTAAATTCTTGGAGATTGTAGCTGTCTGGGAATGAAGTAAACGGATGGGAATTCCATGAGAAAGAGGATGCAGGTTAGTGAGATAGGAGATGACTATTGACTTTACATTTAAATTCTTGGAGATTGTAGCTGTCGGGGAAGGAAGTAAACGGAAGGGAATTCCATGAGAAAGAGGATGCAGGTTAGTGAAATAGGAGACGACTATTGACTTTACACTGAAATTATTGGAGATTGTAGCTGTCGGGAAAGGAAGTAAACGGAAGGGAATTCCATGAGAAAGAGGATGCAGGTTAGTGAGATAGGAGATGACTATTGACTTTACCTTTAAATTATTGGAGATTGTAGCTGTCGGGAAAGGAAGTAAACGGAAGGGAATTCCATGAGAAAGAGGATGCAGGTTAGTGAGATAGGAGATGACTATTGACTTTACCTTTAAATTATTGGAGATTGTAGCTGTCGGGGAAGGAAGTAAACGGAAGGGAATTCCATGAGAAAGAGGATGCAGGTTAGTGAGATAGGAGATGTCTATTGACTTTACCTTTAAATTATTGGAGATTGTAGCTGTCAGGAAAGAAGTAAACGGATGGGAATTCCATGAGAAAGAGGATGCAGGTTAGTGAGATAGGAGATGACTATTGACATTACATTTAAATTCTTGGCGATTTTAGCTGTCTGGGAAGGAAGTAAACGGATGGGAATTCCATGAAAAAGAGGATGCAGGTTAGTGAGATAGGAGATGACTATTGACATTACATTTAAATTCTTGGCGATTGTAGCTGTCTGGGAAGGAAGTAAACGGATGGGAATTCTATGAGAAAGAGGATGCAGGTTAGTGAGATAGGAAATGACTATTGACTTTACCTTTAAATTATTGGAGATTGTAGCTGTCAGGAAAGGAAGTAAACGGAAGGGAATTCCATAAGAAAGAGGATACAGGTTAATGAGAAAGGAGATGACTATTGACATTACATTTAAATTGTTGGCGATTGTAGCTGTCGGGGACGGAAGTTAACGGAAGGGAATTCCATGAGAAAGAGGATGCAGGTTAGTGAGATTGGAGATGACTATTGACTTTACATTTAAATTATTGGAGATTGTAACTGTCGGGGAAGGAAGTAAACGGAAGGGAATTCCATGAGAAGAGGCTGCAGTTTAGTGAGATTGGAGATGACTATTGACTTTACATTTAAATTCTTGGAGATTGTAGCTGTCGGGGAAGGAAGTAAACGGAAGGGAATTCCATGAGAAAGAGGATGCAGGTTAGTGAAATCGGAGACGTCTATTGACTTTACCTTTAAATTATTGGAGATTGTAGCTGTCAGGAAAGGAATAAACGGAAGGGAATTCCATGAGAAAGAGGATGCAGTTTAGTGAGATAGGACATGACTATTGACTTTAAATTTAAATTCTTGGAGATTGTAGCTCTCGGGGAAGGAAGTAAACGGAAGGGAATTCCATGAGAAAGAGGATGCAGGTTAGTGAGATAGGAGATGACTATTGACTAAATTTAAATTCTTGGTGATTGTAGCTGTCGGGGAAGTCAATAAACGGAAGGGAATTCCATGAGAAAGAGGATGCAGCTTAGTGAGATAGGAGATGACTATTGACTTTACCATTAAATTCTTGGAGATTGTAGCTGTCAGGAAAGGAAGTAAACGGAAGGTAATTCCATGAGAAAGAACATGCAGATTAGTGAGATAGGGGATGACTATTGACTTTACATTTAAATTCTTGAAGATTGTAGCTGCCTGGGAAACAAATAAATGAAAGGGAATTTCACAGGTACGAAGTGAGAGAAAAGACGCTGGTGGAGTAGAATTTGAGTTTACAATATATTGTAAACTCCCGAGGATGTTTACTAAACTAAAATATTGATTTTCTTTAGTTCCGGGGAAAACAATGTTTATCCGATATACTTTCTTATTTTGCCATTTTTTTTCTTTCCTTTGCAAAAATCTCGGTAGATAATTAACGCAAGCCGTTTAAATTAGTTTCTCCAATAGGATCGCTACAAAAAAAGATATTGGCCCCAGCGTAGGATAATGAAGGAGCGTTGTTGTATAACGTATATCAGCTCGGAATAACGGTTCGAAAAGCCGAGTCCGAACTATAGTTGAAATCGTCGCATTCTTCTATCCATATATTTCTTTTTAATCATATCACCCCGAGCAAGGCGGTAACGCCACTGATGCGCAGGGAGCTGCGTAAGAGTGAAAAGATTGGAAAAGAGAAAGCCGGAAACCACATCCTAAACAGCGAACAAGGGATTAGCCTCTTGACCTGTTCAATAGGCGTGGGTGGAGAGTGAACCGGGCGATAGTTTAATCTATCTACTCTAACCGAAAAAAAAAACGAATGAGATGATTGAAAAAGAGAAAGCCGGAAACCACATCCTAAACAGGGAACAAGGGATTAGCCTCTTGACCAGTTCAATAGACGTGGGTGGAGTGTGAACTGGGCGATAGTTTAGTCTATCTGCTCTAACTGAAAAAAAAAACGACTGAGAAAATTGGAAAAGAGAAAGCCGGAAACCACATCCTAAACAGGGAACAAGGGATTAACCTCTTGACCTGTTCAATAGACGTGGGTGGAGTGTGAACCGGGCGATAGTTTAGTCTATTTACTCTAACTGAAAAAAAAAAACGACTGAGAAGATTGGAAAAGAGAAAGCCGGAAACCACATCCTAAACAGGGAACAAGGGATGAGCCTCTTCACCTGTTCAATAGACGTTGGTGGAGTGTGAACCGGGCGATAGTTTAGTGTATCTACTCTAATTAAAAAAAAAAAGTAAAGAGTGAGAAGATTGGAAAAGAGAAAGCCGGAAACCACATCTTATACAGGGAACAAGGGATGAGCCTCCTCACTTGTTCAATAGACGTAGGTGGAGTGTGAACTGGGTGATTTGGGGAAGATATTTATCTATCTTTTTTTATCTCTAGCTATGGGTTAAATACAAATGAGTTTCTATAGCCTTGGTTGGCAACCGGTCTAATCCACCCGGAGGATAAAAGGGGTATGCATAAAGTCACCACACCTACCTTTAAATCAGAAATGTTGCAATAGCAGTTGTGATTCTTACGTCGATGGGGAAGGGTCGTCGATGGATTATGTGTCACTGAGAGCAATGACGTTTAAGTAGAGTATAAAGGACGAATGAATACAGCGAGCATTTTCCAAGAAAGGGACGATAATTAACATCATTTTGTGCTTATACCATAAATTGATGAAAATGTTCATCTCTTTTGGCGATAATTATTTTCAACAATTCCAATTTTTGATTTTATGCTTTTCAGTACTTTTCCAGGTCAATGATAGCGAAGCTGTATATTCTATTATTGACTATAGGATAATTTCCCTTTTGACTTCGGGGCTTACTAATTAGCAATGAGAATTAAAAGTGAACACGTTTAATACATGGATGTATGGAAAATAATTTCACTTCGGCAAAAAAGTGCCATACGTGATACAAGCTTTTGGCGATCATGTCTCGGAAGAGACATGACTGACTAGGCAGATGATTTTCTATCCTGCTCTTTAAAATATAGCTGAAGGGACAAGAGACGGATTGTATTAATAATTAGTAATTAATGGGGGATCGGTTTATTACTTAATAACAATAGAAAAATGATCCCCACTTTATGTTCAGTAGAAGCTTTACTTATGTTTCCAACAATTATTTTCAGTCAGTCAGTTAAGTGCTATATATGATACACGCTTGGGCGATCATGTCTCGAAAGAGACATGACTGACTGGGCAGAAGATTATCCGGTAGTATGTTGCCATTATTTTCTGCGGAAGACTGGTTGCCAGCCAAGGCAATAGAACCCAATCTGGTCTGTTATTTGACTCATAGCTGAAAGGAAAAGAGATTTATTATATTATTTTATTAAGTATAATTAGTGGAGGATCAGTTTATTACTTCATAACAATAGGAAAACGATCCCCCACTTTAGTCCCAGTAGAAGCTTTACTTATTTTTCCAACTATTATCTTCAGTCAGTCAGTTAAGTGCGATACGTGATACAGGCTTTGGGCGATCATGTCTCTCGAAAGAGACATGACTGACTGGGCAGAAGATATTCCTGCATTAGGTTGCCATTACTTTCTACGGTTGACTAGTTGCCAACCAAGGCTATAGAACACGATCTGTACTCTTATTTAACCCATAGCATGAGGGTGAAGAGACGGATTATGTTATATTATTATATTAAGAATTAGTAACCAATAAGTGCAGTTTATTACTTCATGACAAAAGAAAACCAATACCACACGGTACAAGCTTGACTTATGTTTCCTTCTATAATATTCTGTGAGCCTATTAAGAGCCATATGTGATACACGCATGGCGCGATTATGTCTCGAAAGAGACATGATCGACTGTGAAGAAGATGTTCCCGCAGTAGTTTGCCATTACGTTCTACTATAGACTGGTTGCCAGCCAAGGCTATAGAACCCAATCTGTCCTGTTAATTGACTCATAGCTAGAGAGGGAAGAGATGTATTATATTATTAAGTAGTAATTAGTAGGGGATCAGTTTATTAATTCATAACAATAGAAAATCTATCACCCACTTTATGCCCAGTAGAAGTTTTAATTATGTTTCCAACTATTATCTTCATTGAGGAAGTTAAGTGCCATACATGATACACGCTTGGGTGATCATGTCTCGAAAGAGACATTACTGACTGGGCAGAAGTTTATCTCGCAGTAGTTTGCCATTGTTTTCTGCGGTAGACTGGTTGCAAGGCAAGGCGTATAGAACCCAATCTGTCCTGTTATTTGACTCATAGCTAAAGGGGAAAGAGATGTATGATATTATTAAGTAGTAATTAGTGGGGGATCTGTTTATTGCTTCATAGCAATTGAAAATCAACCCCCAACTTTATGCACAGTAGAAATTTTACTTATGTTTCCAACTATTATCTTCAGTCAGTCAGTTAAGTGCCCTACGTGATACACGCTTTGGGCGATCATGTCCGAAAGAGATATAACTGATTGGGCAGAAGATTATCCAATAGTTGTTTGCCATTACGTTCTACAGTAGACTGATTGCCGCAGACTTGCTGCCAACCAAAATGTCCTGTTACATCAACTATAACTTGAAAGAAAAAACGGAATAAAACTTTTCTCAAGTGGATGCTGCGTCGTTTCAGATTGCTTTTAACATTGTCCTTGAAATTCAAAAGCGTTCTTCTATCGACCTTGTGAGGAGCTGTCTAAAGGGAGTTGTTTTGAAAGTCTGGTATCACTGAAACGAAAAAGATGTCCTACCCGTGTAAGGGGCGAGTTAAAAAAATTTAAATACCTGGGAAGTGTTATAACAGAAGACGGAATGTAAGACACAGAGATCCAAAGGCGTATTAGCATGGCCAAGGAATCATTCCAGAAGTTGAGTAAGGTATTAAGGAACAGAACAATTTCGTTAAAAACAATGAAGTCAGTACTAGATTGCTATGTGTAGTCTGTCCTTCAATATGCCAGTGAATGCTGGACAATATCATCAAAGATGAAGGAAACACTTGAAGCAACTGAAATGTGGTTCTACAGAAGGATGCTGCAAATATCATGGATTGAGAATGTGAGCAATTATGAGGTCTTAGAAATGATGGAAACAAAAAGAAATTAAGAGACAGCTTAAGTTCCTGAGACATGCAATGAGGACGGAGATCTTGGAGAACCTGATACTCTCCGGATATAGGGGAAAAGAGAAAGGGGAAAGCAAAGTATAACATATTTGAAGGAACTAATCAAGTGGATGACAGAACGAGGGCTGCATGGTGTAACAGGAGAAAGCGTGCTCAGAGCCACCAGGGATAGGGAAACGTGGAAAGCCATGATCGCCAACGTCCTGAAGGTACAGGGTACATAGAAGAAGAACAAGTGTCTGTGGATGAGGTTAAACTTCTGGGAAGAGCGACTCCTTAGTCCTTGTAGGACATCTCCTCAGAAAGAGCATTCAAGCATGAAACAGACTGTAGACGCTTGGTGTTGATCTTATTATCCACATTCATATTTACACACACTTCTGCTGTCTGTCAATCATCAGAGGCAACACCTCCTGCCTCCCATAAAAATGGACCTAGCGAGTCCCCATGAAAGGGTTTACGGCCTATCACGTTGAATACACCGGTTCTCGCTCGATCACCGAACTTAAGCAAGGTTGAACCTGGTCAGTACTTAGATGGGTGACCACTTGGGAATACCAGGTGCGTATAGTGACGGCTGTGCGTTGTGGTGCAGTGGAAAGAGAAATCGGTGAGCCGAGTTCGAATTCCAGTTGAATACCCTGCATTCACTTAAGCACTGGTACCCTTGGGAAAGGTATTAATCTATCCCTTCCCTCTAGTTATGGGCTAAATAACAAGGGTAGGACTTGGGGACCCTACCCTTAAAAACAAATTCCAATGAATCTTGATACTCGAAAAGAAAAAAAGTATTACTAGACACAAAACTTATATAAAACCAACAATAGTTGAAAGAGGAATGTATTACCAGCAATAAATAAATAAAATTTAGTTGGCAATAAATGACCCGCAGAGGTTGATATGCCATAAAAAGAAAACAATCAACCAACAAAGACTCCCTGAAAGCAATATACCGCACATCCTCGGCCTTACCTTATCATCTGATCTCCGATTTCCAGTTTTTATTTACGCATAAGAGGATGCCATGAATTCAACTAGAATTCTAACTCGGCTCATTTATGGGACCTAGTTGCTAATCTAGTATCTCGTGTAAATTCCTGCTTAGGCGGCACCAGTGCTCTAAGTTCATCGGAGCAGAAGCCATGAAAGTACTTGTAGAAGAGGCACAGGGAAGCCACATCACGCCGGTGAGAGAGTGATTGCAGTCGGTCTGCTAAGTCAGTATCAACCACGTTACAGATTTCGGCCATTTTTCTTTCACATTTTGGTCTAATGGATCCAAATTATTTTTTCGCTTCAGTGGCATGAGTGACAGTTGAAAGGCTAATACCAATAATATCCGAGATCACTCTGTAAGGCTTGCCAGTGTGTTCGTACATCATTACAATTTTCGTACTTTTTTTTGGAGTCACGACCATTGCGATAAGACAACTAATTGACAGTCAAGAAAGTAGTGTTTGGGCGTAATAAAAATCTGATTTAATCACGGATGACGCAGCATTATTCAAGAGCAAGGAAATTTTATCATACAACCCGAAAATATCTATATTGCTTCACACCACTAATAGGGAAAAAATAGAAATCGATTATACCCTGTCACTCCAGTAGGTTTACAAGTGACCGTATGGGGAAAGAGAGGAAGATAAAGCAGTTGCTTTAATTATTTTGCATATTGGTGTAGTTTTAAAAGTATCTTTTGCTATCATTATGGATCTTGGAATTTCAGTGTCTAATAATTCTTAGACTGAAGAAAGAATTGGTAAGCAGTGTCTACAAATTCTTAACCTTAAGAGAGAATTAGTAAACAGAATCTATCAATTCTTATGCTTAAGAGAGAGTTGATAAGCAGAATCTACAATTTCTTAATCTTAAGAGAATTGATAAGCAGAATCTACAATTTCTTAACCTTAAGAGAGAATTAGTAAACAAAATCTATCAATTCTTAAGCTTAAGAGAGAATTGATAAGCAGAATCTACAATTTCTTAACCTTAAGAGAGAATTAGTAAACAGAATCTATCAATTCTTAAGCTTAAGAGAGAATTGATAGGCAGAATCTACAAATACTTAACCTTGAGAGAGAATTTATAAGCAAAGTCTACAAATTATTAAGCTTAAAAGAAAATAGGTAAAAAGAGTCTATAAATCTTTAAGCTCAAAAAAAAAAAATTGGTAAAAAGTCTATAAATTTTTAAGCAAAAGAGAGAATTGGTAAAAAGTGTCTATTAATTTTTAAGCTTAACAGATAATTGATTAACAGATATTAATTCTAAACTTTAGAGAGAATCGGTAAACAGAACAACAAATATTTCAGCTTAAGATAGAATTAATAAATAGAATCTTAGGAGAGAAATATTAAACAGGTTCTAGAAATACATCAGCTTAATACAGAATTGGTCAACAAAATCTATTAATTCTTAGCCTTAAGAGAGATTTGGTTAACAGAGTTCATAAAATCTCAAGCTTAAGAGAGAATTGGTAAAAAGAGTTTTTCAATTCATAGGCACAGACACTAGAATTGCTGCTGTCGCGAAAGTTTCTAAATTCATTTTTATTTCCCAAATTTAATTTATTATTTACCCGTTAATTCTGTAAGGTGGGAACTGTTCTCGATACCAGAACTATTATGGCGAAAATCCAACTTACATTTCATTTTATTTTCTTCAATTTTCTCCTGAGTGATAGCACCTGTTAAGGTCCCAGGTATGGCCAAATTGTGTAATTTTCTTTGTTCCTAATTAAATTTTACTGTTTTTAGCAGTCGCATTAGCGAAGATTGTCTAGATCTGGTAAAATAGTGGGAAATTTAATTAGTTGAAATATAAAAATGAAATTGAAAATTATCTCCAATGTTTCTAAGTGACAAATTAAGGTAATACAAATAATAATAAAAAGCCTTAACCTATTTCTAAGTTATGCCTTAAAGGTATAAAATAAATATATAATACCCTCCCAACTTCTATCCGAAACTTTAAAGTAATACAAATAAAACTATCCTCTCCCGCTTCTCTCTGGGAACTAAAATTATCTAAACTTATTTATAAATGGAACCTTGTATCTGTGTGTGTGTCTGTGTGTGTTTGTCCGTTAACTATAGACTCCGAAACGGCTGAACCAATTTTCTTGAAAATTTACAAAGTTGTACTATAAGCGTCTGCGAGTGTTCTTAGCTAGGTTTTGTGTCGATGTAACCCGATAAATATCGAATATCGATAATCGAAAAAATCGGGTTATAGAAGGAGTGGTCCAATTTTAATCAAATTTGATGCACTCATAGACAAAGACATAAGAAACGATATTCAGAATTTTCAAGGCTGCAGTTCTTACAATAGTACAGAAAATCGATAATATATATATATATATATATATATATAAAGCAAGACGTTTGTGTGTGTGTGTCTGTTTATTTGTCTGTGTTTCCTTTATACAAATCTACAATTTTATCCGATTCTCATCAAACTTCACACAAATATTTTTTAGGCTGACTCGGAGCTCCAGGACCATGAATTAGTTTTAAAGCTTTAATTACACCCGAGCAACGCCGGGCTATACTGTTACTATATATATATATATATATATATATATATATTATATATATATATATATATATATATATATATATATATGCGATTGGTAAATTGTCGCAATTATTTTATTAGGTGCGATTGATAAATTTTCGCAATTATTTTATTATTTCAAATATTCTTTAGGCTGAGTCTGAGCTCCAGGACCATGGATTAGTTTTAAAGCTTTCATTACACCCGAGCAACGCCGGGCTATACTGCTAGTTAAAAATATAAATAAAATATCCTTCGCCGCTTCTATACAATACGATAAAATATTACAAATAATAATCTATTCGGCACCTTAAAACATTAAAAATAAAAAATACGCTCTAAAACTTCTACCCAACACTTTAAAGTAATAATAATAATAATAATAATAATAATAATAATAATAAAACACTCTTTTTCGTTTCTATCTGATTGCATTATATGATACAACTTGTATATCATCCAGTAATTAATAAAACAACAAAAATTAAAATTGCACACCCGCTAATCGGACCAAAACGACTGGAAACATTTTGGAAAACCTAAACCAAAGCAAATTTCACAAGTCAGTGTGAAAAGTAATATTCTGGATTCTGATTGGATAGGAAATAGCAAATTGATCTAGGACCAGGTCAAATTTTCTTAACACTTAAAAAAAGGGTATGTCATTTGATCGAACCACGTGACAAAAATTACTACATAACCATTTCTCTTGACCGGTTAAGACAGTCCGAGATGGGAGCGGTAAGCTGACGGACCTCGTCACAATGTAAGGAAGACATTTCAAGATACTGACCCGGTCATGCCACGTCGACTTACATTCATTCTTCCTCTTTCCAATTTTCCTTTCTTCGTCTTCACCCACACACCGTCAAAGAAAAAAAACAACAAGATACTTCAACTGACTTCAATAAATACAATCTCCTTTATTGCTTGAATTTCTTTTTCACATTTTTCCGGCCATAAAAAAAGAAAAGAACACAGACTTCATTATTAACCTTTTTAATCTTTCTCCATATACACATTCTGCTCATATTAACTATAAGCTCTGAATTTCTGTAGAAGGATAATAATAAAATACACCCCCATTTTCATCCAACACCTTAAATAACAAAAACAATTAAAAAATACCCTTCTCCACTTGTATCCGATATCATAATGCAATTCAAATAATAAGATACCCTCCCCCGCTTCTCCGGCATATTAAAATAATAAAATAAAATCCCCCACATTTATCCGATGTTCAAATACAAAAAATAATAAAATACATGATATATTAAAGTAATAGAAATAATGATTCACTACTCTCCCCAACATCCTGAGAGTAATGAAAATAATAAAAATTGCCCGCCCCCGTTTCTATCGAGAATGTTACTTTAAAGAAATTCAAGAAAAAAATAAAATATCCGCCATTTCCTCTATTCGACCCCTTAAATATTATAACTAAAATAAAAAAAACAACCACTGGCTTCTGTCCGATATCATAATGTAATCTTCTTCTTCTTCTTTGTGCCTTGTCCTTTCAGGACGTAGGCGATCATAGCCTTCCATGTCTCTTTATACCTGGTGGCTCTTAGCACTATTTCCTTTTTTACACCACCCAACCCCGCCCTGTCATCCACCTGCTCAGGCCAGTCATGTCTGTTACACGCGGCTTTCCCCGTCTCTCCTTCCCTCTATCTGACCTGTGAGTATCAGATTCTCCAAGCCCTACTTCCTCATTACATGTCCCAGGAAGTTTAGCTGTTTTATCCTGATGCTTAGTATTAAATTTTCTTTTGTTTCCATCTTTTTCAAAACCTTATCATTGTTCACGTGCTCGAAATATGATATCAGCAGCATCCTTCTGTAAAACCACATTTCATTTGGTTCAAGATTTTCTTTCTCTTTGATGAGATTGTCCAGCATAATTCAAATAATAAAATACCCTACCTTTGTCCTACCTGATATATTAAAGTAATCACCTCCCTTAATTCTAAACCACACCTTAAAGTAACATAAATAATAAAATAAAATATCCCACACTTCTTCTATCCTGCACATTAAAACATTACAAATAAAAATAAAATACCCTCCCCGATTCAATCCGATGGCATAAGTGTTATGGTGTCCTCCTACGAGGAAAGGACTATTTCTCTTGTTACCTGCGTGACTTTCAGAAGGCAGTTAGAAAAGCAGCTAAGGCAGTTAAATTCGCAGTTAAAGCTAGCTACTCGTCAGGCAATACGCAGCGTAATTTTACCATTCGGACTTACATATTTATAGTTACTTATTAAATAACACTTATTTTTATCTATGTTCTTGTTATACTAATACACTGTTTTGAATCTACATTCTGTGTTCCGTGTCTTACTTCTGGCACAAACCAGTCACTACAACTTTACGGCGATGTTTCGCCACAACTTGGCGAAGATTTGCGCTAAGATTTTCCACAACAAATTGGCGACGAAAATTTACAACAAAACTATAATCAATAATTTTTTAATCTAAACATACACAGGTTGTGATTGGCGAATCGTTACCATTTTATATATTCATTCCGCGTTTGTTCTTGATTGTGTCAACTGCACCGTGTAGTAGTGTCAGTTGAACATCGTCTCTGACATAAAGTAGGAAAACAATTAAATTAAGCAGGGGTAGTTAAGGACGGCAGTTGACGACAGTTTGTACGAAGTTTCGCCACAACGACTCCACATCAATGGCGACGAAAATTTGCGTTAAGATTTGCCACAATAAATTGGCGACGAAGATTTGCGTTAAGATTTGCCACAATAAATTGGCGACGAAGATTTGCGTTAAGATTTGCCACAATAAATTGGCGACGAAGATTTGTGTTAAGATTTGCCACAATAAATTGGCGACGAAGATTTGTGTTAAGATTTGTTACAACAAATTGGCGAGGAAGATTTGCGTTAAGATTTGCCACAATAAATTGGCGACGAAGATTTGCGTTAAGATTTGCCACAATAAATTGGCGACGAAGATTTGTGTTAAGATTTGCCACAATAAATTGGCGACGAAGATTTGTGTTAAGATTTGTCACAACAAATTGGCGACGAAGATTTGCGTTAAGATTTGCCACAATAAATTGGCGACGAAGATTTGCGTTAAGATTTGCCACAATAAATTGGCGACGAAGATTTGTGTTAAGATTTGCCACAATAAATTGGCGACGAAGATTTGTGTTAAGATTTGCCACAATAAATTGGCGACGAAGATTTGTGTTAAGATTTGTCACAACAAATTGGCGACGAAGATTTGCGTTAAGATTTGCCACAATAAATTGGCGACGAAGATTTGCGTTAAGATTTGCCACAATAAATTGGCGACGAAGATTTGTGTTAAGATTTGCCACAATAAATTGGCGACGAAGATTTGTGTTAAGATTTGCTACAATAAATTGGCGACGAAGATTTGTGTTAAGATTTGTCACAACAAATTGGCGACGAAGATTTGCGTTAAGATTTGCCACAATAAATTGGCGACGAAGATTTGCGTTAAGATTTGCCACAATAAATTGGCGACGAAGATTTGTGTTAAGATTTGTCACAACAAATTGGCGACGAAGATTTGCGTTAAGATTTGCTACAATAAATTGGCGACGAAGATTTGTGTTAAGATTTGTCACAACAAATTGGCGACGAAGATTTGCGTTAAGATTTGCTACAATAAATTGGCGACGAAGATTTGTGTTAAGATTTGTCACAACAAATTGGCGACGAAGATTTGCGTTAAGATTTGTCACAACAAATTGGCGACGAAGATTTGAGTTAAGATTTGCCACAATAAATTGGCGACGAAGATTTGTGTTAAGATTTGCTACAATAAATTGGCGACGAAGATTTGTGTTAAGATTTGTCACAACAAATTGGCGACGAAGATTTGCGTTAAGATTTGCCACAACAAATTGGCGACGAAGATTTGAGTTAAGATTTGCCACAATAAATTGGCGACGAAGATTTGTGTTAAGATTTGCTACAATAAATTGGCGACGAAGATTTGTGTTCAGATTTGTCACAACAAATTGGCGACGAAGATTTGCGTTAAGATTTGCCACAATAAATTGGCGACGAAGATTTGCGTTAAGATTTGCCACAACAAATTGGCGACGAAGATTTGTGTTAAGATTTGCCACAACAAATTGGCGACGAAGATTTGTGTTAAGATTTGTCACAACAAATTGGCGACGAAGATTTGCGTTAAGATTTGCCACAACAAATTGGCGACGAAGATTTGTGTTAAGATTTGCCACAACAAATTGGCGACGAAGATTTGTGTTAAGATTTGCTACAATAAATTGGCGACGAAGATTTGTGTTAAGATTTGTCACAACAAATTGGCGACGAAGATTTGCGTTAAGATTTGCCACAATAAATTGGCGACGAAGATTTGCGTTAAGATTTGCCACAACAAATTGGCGACGAAGATTTGTGTTAAGATTTGCCACAACAAATTGGCGACGAAGATTTGTGTTAAGATTTGTCACAACAAATTGGCGACGAAGATTTGCGTTAAGATTTGCCACAACAAATTGGCGACGAAGATTTGTGTTAAGATTTGCCACAACAAATTGGCGACGAAGATTTGTGTTAAGATTTGCTACAATAAATTGGCGACGAAGATTTGTGTTAAGATTTGCCACAATAAATTGGCGACGAAGATTTGTGTTAAGATTTGTCACAACAAATTGGCGACGAAGATTTGCGTTAAGATTTGTCACAACAAATTGGCGACGAAGATTTGAGTTAAGATTTGCCACAATAAATTGGCGACGAAGATTTGTGTTAAGATTTGCTACAATAAATTGGCGACGAAGATTTGAGTTAAGATTTGCCACAATAAATTGGCGACGAAGATTTGCGTTAAGATTTGCCACAATAAATTGGCGACGAAGATTTGTGTTAAGATTTGCTATAATAAATTGGCGACGAAGATTTGAGTTAAGATTTGCTACAATAAATTGGCGACGAAGATTTGAGTTAAGATTGGCCACAATAAATTGGCGACGAAGATTTGTGTTAAGATTTGCCACAATAAATTGGCGACGAAGATTTGCGTTAAGATTTGCCACAATAAATTGGCGACGAAGATTTGTGTTAAGATTTGTCACAACAAATTGGCGACGAAGATTTGAGTTAAGATTTGCCACAACAAATTGGCGACGAAGATTTGCGTTAAGATTTGTCACAACAAATTGGCGACGAAGATTTGAGTTAAGATTTGCCACAATAAATTGGCGACGAAGATTTGTGTTAAGATTTGCTACAATAAATTGGCGACGAAGATTTGAGTTAAGATTTGCTACAATAAATTGGCGACGAAGATTTGAGTTAAGATTGGCCACAATAAATTGGCGACGAAGATTTGTGTTAAGATTTGCCACAATAAATTGGCGACGAAGATTTGCGTTAAGATTTGCCACAATAAATTGGCGACGAAGATTTGTGTTAAGATTTGTCACAACAAATTGGCGACGAAGATTTGAGTTAAGATTTGCCACAACAAATTGGCGACGAAGATTTGCGTTAAGATTTGTCACAACAAATTGGCGACGAAGATTTGAGTTAAGATTTGCCACAATAAATTGGCGACGAAGATTTGTGTTAAGATTTGCTACAATAAATTGGCGACGAAGATTTGAGTTAAGATTTGCCACAACAAATTGGCGACGAAGATTTGAGTTAAGATTTGCCACAACAAATTGTCGACGAAGATTTGAGTTAAGATTTGCTACAATAAATTGGCGACGAAGATTTGAGTTAAGATTTGCCACAATAAATTGGCGACGAAGATTTGATTTAAGATTTGCTACAATAAATTGGCGACGAAGATTTGAGTTAAGATTTGTCACAATAAATTGGCGACGAAGATTTGAGTTAAGATTTGTCACAATAAATTGGCGACGAAGATTTGAGTTAAGATTTGTCACAACAAATTGGCGACGAAGATTTGAGTTAAGATTTGTCACAATAAATTGGCGACGAAGATTTGAGTTAAGATTTGTCACAATAAATTGGCGACGAAGATTTGAGTTAAGATTTGTCACAAGAAATTGGCGACGAAGATTTGTGTTAAGATTTGCTACAATAAATTGGCGACGAAGATTTGAGTTAAGATTTGCCACAATAAATTGGCGACGAAGATTTGTGTTAAGATTTGTCACAATAAATTGGCGACGAAGATTTGTGTTACGATTTGCTACAATAAATTGGCGACGAAGATTTGAGTTAAGATTTGTCACAATAAATTGGCGACGAAGATTTGTGTTAAGATTTGTCACAATAAATTGGCGACGAATATTTGAGTTAAGATTTGTCACAATAAATTGGCGACGAAGATTTGAGTTAAGATTTGTCACAATAAATTGGCGACGAAGATTTGTGTTAAGATTTGTCACAACAAATTGGCGACGAAGATTTGTGTTAAGATTTGTCACAATAAATTGGCGACGAAGATTTGAGTTAAGATTTGTCACAACAAATTGGCGACGAAGATTTGAGTTAAGATTTGTCACAATAAATTGGCGACGAAGATTTGTGTTAAGATTTGTCACAACAAATTGGCGACGAAGATTTGTGTTAAGATTTGTCACAATAAATTGGCGACGAAGATTTGTGTTAAGATTTGTCACAATAAATTGGCGACGAAGATTTGAGTTAAGATTTGTCACAACAAATTGGCGACGAAGATTTGTGTTAAGATTTGTCACAACAAATTGGCGACGAAGATTTGTGTTAAGATTTGCCACAACAAATTGGCGACGAAGATTTGTGTTAAGATTTGCCACAACAAATTGGCGACGAAGATTTGTGTTAAGATTTGCCACAACAAATTGGCGACGAAGATTTGTGTTAAGATTTGCCACAACAAATTGGCGACGAAGATTTGTGTTAAGATTTGCCACAACAAATTGGCGACGAAGATTTGTGTTAAGATTTGCCACAACAAATTGGCGACGAAGATTTGAGTTAAGATTTGTCACAATAAATTGGCGACGAAGATTTGAGTTAAGATTTGTCACAATAAATTGGCGACGAAGATTTGAGTTAAGATTTGTCACAATAAATTGGCGACGAAGATTTGAGTTAAGATTTGTCACAATAAATTGGCGACGAAGATTTGTGTTAAGATTTGTCACAACAAATTGGCGACGAAGATTTGTGTTAAGATTTGTCACAATAAATTGGCGACGAAGATTTGAGTTAAGATTTGTCACAACAAATTGGCGACGAAGATTTGAGTTAAGATTTGTCACAATAAATTGGCGACGAAGATTTGTGTTAAGATTTGTCACAACAAATTGGCGACGAAGATTTGTGTTAAGATTTGTCACAACAAATTGGCGACGAAGATTTGTGTTAAGATTTGTCACAATAAATTGGCGACGATGATTTGTGTTAAGATTGCATGCGACAAATTGGCAGCAGATTTGAGTTAAGTTGTCACAACAAATTGGCGACGAAGATTTATTATTATTTAAGATTTGCCACAACAAATTGGCGACGAAGATTTGTGTTAGATTTGCCACAACAATTGGCGACGAGGTTGTATTAAAGATTTACCAACAAATTGGCGACGAAGATTTGTGTTAAATTTTGCCTTGCCACAACAAATTGGCGACGAAGATTTGTGTTAAGATTTGCCACAACAGCGACGAAGATTTGTGTTAAGACTTGTCACAACAAATTGGCGACAGGTGTCGTTGTCAACAAATTGGCGACGAATTTGTGTTAGATTTGTCACAACAAATTGGCGACGAAGATTGTGTTAAAGATTTGTCACAACAAATTGGCGACGAATTTGTGTTAAGATTTGTCACAACAAATTGGCGACGAATTTGTGGTAGATTTGTCACAACAAATTGCTTGCGACGAAGATTTGAGTTAGATTTGTCACAATAAATTGGCGACGAATTTGAGTTAAGATTTGTCACAATAAATTGGCGACGAATTTGTGTTAAGATTTGTCACAATAAATTGGCGACGAATTTGAGTTAGATTTCATCACAATAAATTGGCGACGAAGATTTAAGTTAAGATTTGTCACAATAAATTGACGACGAATTTGTGTTAAGATTTGTCAATACAACAGAATTGGCGACGAAGATTGTGTTAGTTGTCACAATAAATTGGCGGCGAATTTGAGTTAAAGATTTGTCACAACAAATTGGCGACGAAAGATTGAGTTAGATTTGTCACAACAAATTGAGCGAAGATTTATTAGATTGTGCAAAACAAATTGGCGACGAAGATTTATGTTTAAGATTTGTCACAACAAATTGGCGACGAATTTGTGTTAAGATTTGTCACAACAAATTGGCGACGAAGATTTGAGTTAAGATTTGTCACAATAAATTGGCGACGAGGTTGAGTTAAGATTTGTCACAATAAATTTGACGAAGATTTTGTGTTAGATTTGTCACAACAAATTGGCGACGAATTTGTGTTAAGATTTGTCACAACAAATTGGCGACGAAGATTGTGTTAAGATTGTCACAATAAAGATTGTGACGAAGATTTGTGTTAGATTTGTCACAATAAATTGGCGACAATTTAGGGATTATGCAACAAATTGGCGACGGGTGTGTTAAAGATTTGTCACAACAAATTGGCGACGAAGGTGTGTTAGATTTGCCACAACAAATTGTGACAGATTTGTGTTAAAGATTTATACAACAAATTGGCGACGAAGATTTAATGTTAGATTTATGCAATAAATTGGCGACGAAGATTTGAGTTAAAGATTTGTCACAACAAATTGGCGGCGAAGATTTGTGTTAGGTGCTAACAAATTGGCGACGAAGATTTGTGTTAAGATTTGCCACAACAAATTGGCGACGAAGATTTATTAGATTTGCCACAACAAATTGGCGACGAAGATTTGTGTTAAGATTTGCCACAACAAATTGGCGACGAAGATTTGTGTTAAAGATTTGTCACAACAAATTGGCGACGAAGATTTGTGTGTTAAGATTTGTCAACAAATTGGCGACAATTTGAGTTAGATTTGCCACAATAAATTGGCGACGAAGATTTGTGTTAAGATTTGTACCAACAAATTGGCGACGAAGATTTGAGTTAAGATTTGTCACAACAAATTGGCGACGAAGATTCACAAAATTAACTTCATACAAATAATAATAGAATAACTTCATTCGCTTCTATCCGGCACCGTTAAGTAATACAACAAAAGTTTGTACATATTTTTACATGGATATTCTTGCATTTAATAGCGTTTTATGCAATGTGTTTGTAGCCGAAGCACATGTGTCCATAATATATTTTATATATTTGTTAATTTGCAACGACAAATTCATTTGTCTCATTTTAATAAATAATGGTTTATGAACTACGCCTCACCCGATTCTTGAAGGTTTTTTTGTTCTTTCGTTAGAATAAATTTCCTGTTATGAACAAAGTGGATGTTGATAATTATAGGTTTTGTGGGCCAGAAAGATAATGGCACGGGTGAAAAGCGAAGATGTAAAGTGCAGGGGAAGGAAGGAAGGAAGGAAGGAAGGAAGGAAGGAAGGAAGGAAGGAAGGAAGGAAGGAAGAGAGGAAATAGGAGAGGAAGGAACGAAGAAAAAAAGGAAGAGAAAAAAGAAGGAAGGAAGGAAGGAAAAGAGGAAGGAAGGAAGGAAGAGAGGAAGGAAGAAAGGAATTCAAACAAACAAAATTTTAAAAAGGAAATGAAACGAGATAATTAAATTGAAAAGCAAGAAGAGCGGAAAAGAATTATGATGAGAAAGAAAGAAAGAAAAAGAGAAAGAAAGAAGTTAGAAAGAAAAAAGAAAACAAGAAATTAACGAATAACAAGGAAAGAAAGATTGAAAAAAGAAAGAATGAAAAGAACAATTGAAGTAGATGACAAGATACAAGAGAAATGAAAGAAACAAAATTAATTCATAAATCAGGCGAAAGAAAGAAAGAAAGAGAGAGAGAGAAAGAGACAGAGGGAAAGAGAGAGAGTGAGAGAGAGAGAGAAAACTAGTGAAAAAATATATATACGATCGCCCAAGCGTGTATCACCTCTGGCATTTAACTGACTGACTGAAGATAATAGTTGGAAAATTAAGTAAAGCTTCTACTGGGTATAGAGTGGGGGTTGGTTTTCTATTGTTATTAAGTAATAAGCTGATCCCCCATTAATTACTACTTATTAATACAATCCGTCTCTCCTTTCTTCAGCTATAGTTTAAAGAGCATGGTAGAAAATCTTCTACCCAGTCAATCATGTCTCTGTCGAGACATGATCGCCCAAAGCGTGTATCCCGTATGGCACTTATCTGATTGACTGATGTATTATTTCAAGGATTCGTTAATGCGTTGACCTTACGCTAACGTGCGCAAATATGATAGCTGGCAAATAGCGGCTTACCAAAATTTCTGTACAGAATATAGTTACAAAAACTAACGTCATAACACTAAGAAATAGAGAACGAAAAGAGGGAAAGAAAAAAATATAGGACCATGAAATAGAAAATGAAAAATGAAAAAAATAATAAACGAAAAGAAAGAAAGAAAGAAAGAAAGAAAGAAAGAAAGAAATCCGTGACTAGGAAAAAAACGTAAAGAAAGAAAGAGAGGAAAAGATGACTTAGAAAAAAAAAACGAAAAGAGAGAGAAAAAGAGCTAACAAATGAATAAAATGAATGAAAGTACGAAAAAGAGAAAGAAAGGAAGGAAGGAATACAAAAGAAGGAAAAAAGCTGTAAGACGAGAGGATACAATGAAAGATGGAAAAATCAGTAAGACGAGAGGATCAAATGAAAGAAGGAAAAATAAGTCAGACGAGAGGATCAAATGAAAGAAGGAAAAATAAGTCAGACGAGAGGATCAAATGGAAGAAAAAACAGTAAAACGAGAGGATCAAATGAAAGAAGAAAAAAATTAGAATGACAAGTGGATCAAACGAAATAGGAAAACAATTAGGAAGAAGAAAAGATGAAATGGAAGAAGAAAAAAATCAGTAAGACGAAAGGATCAAATGAAAGAAGAAAAAATAGGAAGATAAGAGGATCAAATGGCAGATGGAAAAATCAGTCAGACGAGAGGATCAAATGAAAGAAGGAAAAAATGACTGAGACCAAAAGATCAAATGAAAAATTCAGTAAAATGAGAGGATCAAATGGAAGAATAAAAAAATCTGTAAGACGAGAGGATCAAATGGAAAAAGAAAAAAATAAGTGAGACGACAGGATCAAATGAAAGAAGAAAAATCATTAAGACGAGAGAACCAAATGGAAAAGAAAAAGATAAGTGAGACGAGAGGATCAAATGAAAGAAGGAAAAATTCAGTAAAACGAGAGGATAAAATGGAAGAAGAAAATCTGTAAAACGAGAAGATTAAATGAAAGAAGGAAAAAATGCGAAGGACGAGAGGATCAAATGGAAGAAGGAAAAATTAATAAAACGAGAGTGTCAAATAAAAGAAGGAGAAATTTGTAAGACGAAAGGATCAAATGGAAGAAGAAAAAAATCAGTAAGACGAGAGGATCAAATGAATGAAGGAAAAATCAGTACAACGACAGGATCAAATGGAAGAAGAAAAACATAAGTAAGACGGGAGGATCAAATGGAAGAAGAAAAAATCAGTAAGACGAGAGGATCAAATGGAAGAAGGCAAAATTAATAAAACGAGAGTGTCAAATAAAAGAAGGAGAAATTTGTAAGACGAAAGGATCAAATGGAAGAAGAAAAAAATCAGTAAGACGAGAGGATCAAATGAATGAAGGAAAAATCAGTACAACGACAGGATCAAATGGAAGAAGAAAAAATCAGTAAGACGGGAGGATCAAATGGAAGAAGAAAAAATCAGTAAGACGAGAGCAATAAATGAAAGAAAAAACAGTAAGACGAGAGGATCAAATGGAAGAAGAAAAAATCAGTCAGACCAAATAATCAAATGGAAGAATGAAAATCAGTAAGACGAGAGGATCAAATGAAAGAAGCAAAATATGAGTGAGACGACAGGATCAAATGGAAGAAAAAAAATCAGTAAAATGATAGGATCAAATGGAAGAAAGAAAAAATCCATAAGACGAGAGGATCAAATGGAAGAAGGAAAATCAATAAGAGGAGAGGATCAAATGGAAGAAAGAAAATCAATAAGAGGAGAGGATCAAATGGAAGAAGGAAAATCAATAAGACGAGAGGATCAAATAGAAGACGGAAAGTCAGTAAGACGAGAGGATCAAATGGAAAAAGAAAAAATCAGTAAGACCAGAGGACCAAATGGAAGAAGGAAAAATCAGTAAGACGAGAGGATCAAATGAATGAAAAAAAATCAGCAAGACGAGAGGATCAAATGAATGAAAAAAAATCAGCAAGACGAGAGGATCAAATGAATGAAAAAAAAATCAGCAAGACGAGAGGATCAAATGAATGAAAAAAAATCTGTAAGACGAGAGGATCAAATGAAAGAAGAAAATATCAGTAAAACGAGAGAATGAAAAGTGAGAAGAAAAAATTCACTTAAACGAGAGGATCAAAATGAATGAAAAAAAAAACATCAATAAGGCGAGAAGATCAAATGAAAGAAGAAAAAAATTAGGAAGACGAGAGGTTTAAATGGAAGAAGGAAAATCAGTAAGACTATAGGATTAAATGGAAGAAGAAAAATCAATAAGACGAGAGGATCAAATGGAAAAAGAAACAATCAGTAAAACGAGAGGATTAAATGGAAGAAGAAAAACATCAGTAAGATTATAGGATCAAATGGAAGAAGGAATAATCAGTAAGATTAAAGGGAAGAAAAAAAAGTCAGTAAGACGAGAGGATCAAATGGAAAAATTTTCGGCAAAACAAATGACAAAAATCAAAAAATAATGAACCATTGAACACGGAGAAAAAAAAAAGAGAATAATTGATGTAAAAAGTTTCTTTTTTTTCTACGTGCCCTGTCCTTTCAGGACGTAGACGATCATGGCTTTCCACATCTCCCTATATCTGGTGGCTCTTAACACGATTTCTTCTGTCACACCACGCAACCACCGTTCTGTCATCCACTAGCTCAAGCCCATCAATCTAGAATATAAATGTATAGAAACTATCATGGTCACAAAATGAGGGTTCTGTTTATATTTTGATTATAATATAGAATTGATCCCCCATTTTATATCCACATTATAATTTCTTATAAACAGTTGGCATATATAATCTTTCTTATGTACCGTGTCCTTTCTGGACATAGGCGGTTATAGCTTTACCCATCCCCCTATCGCTGGTGGCTCTTAGCACGCTTTCTCCTGTTACACCACGCAACCCTCGTTCCGTCATCCACCTGATCAGGTCCTTCACAAATGTTATCCGCTGCTTTCCTCTATCTGGCCTATTAGTTTTAGGTTTTCTAAGCCCGCGTTTCGTTTTGCATGTCCCAGGAACTTCAGCTGTCTCTTCCTGATGCTCTGTATTAATTTCCTTTTCGTTTCTATCCTTTCCAAAACCTCATCATTGCTCACATGCTCGATCCATGATATTCCTAGCATCTTTCTGTAGAACAACCTTTCAGTTGCTTCAAGTTTTTCCTTCATCATTCACTGCCATGTTGAAGAACCGACATCACTTAGTAATCCAGTACTCTTCCTTCTTTCTAGCAAAATTCTCCTGTTTCTTAATACTTTAATCACTCTTCTAGAAGGCGTCCTTCGCCATGCCAATTCGTCTTCGGATCTGTGTCCATCTTCTGTTAGAACATTTTCCAGATATTTAAATGTTTGTACCTGCTTGATTTTAGTTTCCCCACCTGTATTTGGCATTTTGGGTTGCCCTTTTTGCTGATGACTATGTATTCGGTTTTCTCGCATTTAATTTCTAGTCTTTTCTTGTCATTCTCTTCAGTAGGAGGTCTTGTTGTTTCATTTCCGTGTCTGCTATCAGCACTGTATCATCTGTGTACCTTATGTTGTTCAAATTGTGGCCTCCGATGACAAATACTGGTATAACATATCGGGTTCTCAGAATAGTCTCGCTGTACAAGTTGAATCGATCCAGTGAAACGACGCATTCTTGTCTTACGCCCATTTCTATCTTGGTATTTGTGCTAAAGATGGATGCCCTAATGTTTATAAACAAAGAATGTCAGTGTGGAATATAAGGTATTTGATATATGAGCAAGGAAAGAAAATATTTTATTAATACTTTCGATTTTCATCTCAAATCTTCTGTTCTCCAATCTCCTTCCATGAGCTCAAATGAAGTTTGAAATCACAGCCATTTTCAGATTCGGTATTTATTTGCATGGTTCTTGCCGGATTTAGAGATCTTTCTTGATGTCATTCTCCGAGTCTTCGTGCTTAGTGTTAGGGCGCCGCTCCTATTTGACTACAAATGGACTGTTCCCATTGCTATATACATAGCAATGGTGGATTCTCTACAAGGAAGTGGGAGAGAGTCACTTGAGAGTCTCTAATGAGTTACTGAAGAGTCAGTGCGAGTCAGTGAAGAGTTAGTCACACTTCCGGTGGCGTACCGGAAGTAATCACGTATACATAAGTCTTACGACGGATTGGATTCTTGTATCTTTCTATTGTAAATATTACTAATCACTTCTATACACCGTCTTTCCGCGGAATACAACTTATATTCTGATTCTGTTGTTGAGTTATTCATTTATACTTGGCGACATAACACTTAGCTGCAAGGACAGAGAAATCGATATATTCAATCAAATTGCTTGGCCTGACACTCTCAGCGGACCTCAAGTGGAATGACTACGTCGAATCCATTGCTAAATCCGCAGATGTGAAAGTTGGCTCTCTGTGAAGGGCCCGGAAATTCTTTCCGCCTGAATCTATCCTGCAATTATATAAATCCACCATCCGCCTGTGTATTCAGTACTGCTGCCACATCTGGTCGGGTGCCCCTTCTATTCTCCTCGGGGTTCTTGACAAAATACAGCGAAGAATCTGTAATGTGATTGATACCGACTTGGCTGACCGCCTGCAGTATCTCTCTCAACGGCGTGACGTGTCTTCCCTGTGCCTCTTCTATAAATACTTTGATGGCTTCTGCTCTGACGAATTTAAATCACTGGTGCCCCATAGATGTGAATTTGCACGAGATACTAGATTGGCAACTAGGTCCCACCCTTTTACAGCGAATCCGATGAAATGTAACCGCAATTTCTACTCCAACAGCTTCTTTCCTCGCACTTCCCGCCTGTGGAATTCCCTACCGCATGCTTGCTTCCTCGACGGCTACAACCTCCAGGAGTTTAAATGTAAGGTCAATAGACACCTCCTAACACACTAACTCACACCCACTCTCTCCAAATCTCTTCCTATGTACATCCTAAGTCGTCTATCACCCTCCTTGTAACATTTCCTAGAACCAATCCCTCTATGTAACCCCTGCGCTATAGTGGCAGTGGAATGCTTTGCTTGGGGTGACACGATTAAAAAAAAAAATTACCTTTCATTTTTTTTTTTTTGTTACACCCTTTCTGTCTCTCTATGTGTCTTCTGTCAGTTCCGGTCTCCCTTACTTTGTCTTATCCTTTAGAATCTCAAAATCACAGAATTTTTTATATTCATTATGTAGGGGCCTCGGCGGTGCCTGATATATTTGCCTTGTGCCAAACACGTTCGATGTCCCCACAATTTAAATATCAGAATTTTCGATGTTGAAATATGGAAGGATAAAATATTTCGTTTCTCAGTTAAAGCAAAGATCTATTAGCAGAATGACAAAATTGCAAGAAGAAAATATAAGTGAAATTTTGTTAACTGAACACTATAACCTATTTGGGAGAAGAAAAAGGTTCATTGAGAAAACGCATGCATCTTTATAGTTAAAATTGTTCAAAGAGAAATGTAGGCATTTAAAATATCCACAGAAGGTTAGAGTTCATGGTTGTGTAGTAGCAGAATGTAAAGTCTTAGGCTCCTTTCTCTCAGGGTGAGAAAAAGGAATAAAGAAATAGTAATCACCACAGACAGAGTGTACATGTTGTTATTGTTGTTGTTGTTGATGCTCTCTTTGGCGGTGGGGAGAGAAAATGAAAAAAGGAAAATTGGAAGAAAAGGTCGAATGAACCAGTGACGCGCCCTTACATCCGGGTCGTTTTCTTGAGATTACTTTTTGTTACATTGCCACAAGGTCTGTCAGATAAACGTCCCTATGCTGAACTGGTTTTGAACGGTCACCGACGTGATTTAATTAGGGAAGTTGGTCATGTGACTGGATCCAAATGGCATTTTCATTCTAGGTTTGAAAAAACGTCATATATGAATATTGCTTTTCACTCTGACTTGTGAAATTTGCTTTGGTCTGTGTTTTTCCAGAATGTTTTTAGTCGTGGTCTGGGTTTTATCTGAATGCTTTTAGTCGTGGTCTAGGATTTTCTAAAATGCTTTTAATTGTTTGGATCCAATTGTGTTGGTGTGCAATTTTACTTTGTGTGTTTTAGTTAGTTGATGGATGATAAAAGATTTCTGTCCTATAATTATCTTATACTGAATTTCCTATACTGATAAATTCTCTACAAGAAGGTATTTCAGAAGGAGACTGATATTTTTACCTGTTCTTATTTTGTATCAACAGATTTTTCTATTCATTTCACCCCAAACAAGGTGGGATTGCCACTAGTTCTCAATGGGTTACAGCGACAGTAAAGGCTGAATACAAGGCTTGTTAAGGAAAGAACAAAAGATGATTGTGATTCAAAAAAATTGGCAATTGCCTTTGCATTTAAATTTTTATAATTTAGCTTGGTGAGCGCAAGTGCCATTTTTCGCTCTTGCGTGGGGAAGGATGAAATTTTGACCCCGTTTTTTTTACAAGTGAATTTTATTTACTTTTCTATTTCTCTTAGAAAAATGTGTTTTGTTTCATGGCACCTAAAATTGTTTTGACCAGTGTAACTGATACGCAAATTCTCCCTGGGATCGCACATATACTACACTATGATCCTCAGTAAAAATAGTTGTTTTTTTAGGAATTCTCGCTTAAAAAAGTTTCATTAATTTAAATCCAACAAGATCGGAAATAAGCAGAGAATATACGACATTCAAAAAGTAATCATGGCGCATTTATATAGAAACAATCAGAATAATAAACATATAGATTCTTTTTTCGTTTTTTAAAATTGAAGATATATATAATATTGATTCGGCAACGAAAGATATTTTATATTAACGGGTTTATTTATTCTTTTTCTTTAATTTTAATTCTTCTTATTAAATTTTTACGCATTTTCTTAATTCAGTCGACTTATTATTCGCAATTAAATTCAGATGAAAATTATCGAAATATTCAAATAAAACTAATGTCTAAAAAATGTCCAAACAAATGTATTTGGAGTTTAAATTAAGTTTGCAACTGGAAACAAACAGATAAAATTATAAATGTAGGTTCAGAGACAAACAAATTGTAATTTCGGATAATAAAGTTTAAATCGCTTTCCCACTTTAAAAGAATAAAAAAAAAAAAAAAGAAAGGCCGATTAAATAAGAAAATGGATGAAAATTATTGGAATTGACCCAAGGCGATATTACAAAGCTTTAAAAATAAACACACTTTCCTGCTCTCTCTCTCTCTCTCTCTCTCTCTCTCTCTCTCTCTCTGTATATATATATATATATATATATATATATATATATCGTAGCACACAGTCAGATTTGGTGGTAATAGTGAAACAGTGATGGCCGAAAAGCAACAAAGGTAATATTTATATTAAAAGTATAGATACATTTGTTCGTCATCGGTCGATGGAACTCAGAGATACACGCACCCAACAATCTTCAGGCACAAGTGTATAAAACAAGAGAGGAAGGAAGAGAAGAAGGAAGGAAGGAAGGAAGGAAGGAAGGAAGGAAGGAAGGAAGGAAAGGAAGGAAGGAAGGAAGGAAGGAAGGAAGGAGAGGAAATAGGAGAGGAAGGAACGAAGAAAAAAAGGAAGAAGAAAAAGGAAGGAAGGAAGGAAGGAAGGAAGGAAGGAAGGAAGGAAGGAAGGAAGGAAGGGGAAATAGGAGAGGAAGGAACGAAGAAAAAAAGGAAGAGAAAAAGGAAGGAAGGAAGGAAGGAAGGAAGGAAGGAAGGAAAAGAGGAAGGAAGGAAGGAAGGAAGAGGGGAAATAGGAGAGGAAGGAACGAAGAAAAAAAGGAAGAGAAAAAGGAAGGAAGGAAGGAAGGAAGGAAGGAAAAGAGGAAGGAAGGAAGGAAGAGAAGAAGGAAGGAAGGAATGAAGGAAGGAAGGAAGGAAGGAAGGAAGGAAGAGAGGAAATAGGAGAGGAAGGAACGAAGAAAAAAAGGAAGAGAAAAAGGAAGGAAGGAAGGAAGGAAAAGAGGAAGGAAGGAAGGAAGAGAGGAAGGAAGAAAGGAATTCAAACAAACAAAATTTTAAAAAGGAAATGAAACGAGATAATTAAATTGAAAAGCAAGAAGAGCGGAAGAGAATTATGATGAGAAAGAAAGAAAGAAAAAGAGAAAGAAAGAAGTTAGAAAGAAAGAAAGAAGGAAAGAAAGAAGTTAGAAAGAAAAAAGAAAACAAGAAATTAACGAATAACAAGGAAAGAAAGATTGAAAAAAGAAAGAATGAAAAGAACAATTGAAGTAGATGACAAGATACAAGAGAAATGAAAGAAACAAAATTAATTCATAAATCAGGCGAAAGAAAGAAAGAGAGAGAGAGAGAAAGAGAAAGAGAGAGAGAGAAAGAAAGAGAGAGAGAAAACTAATGAAAAAATATATATACGATCGCCCAAACGTGTATCACCTCTGGCATTTAACTGACTGACTGAGGATACAGAAAATGTATATTTATTACCTATCTATCTACCTAATTATATATATATATATATATATATATATATATACAAATTAGAGAAAATTTTCAAAATTCAAAGGTGTCGGATGTACATTTCGACATAGGATTTCTAATAGAGACTCTACATCACGTCAGCAACATTGTTTTTCCAAATGGCGAAGGCCCTGAGTTAGAGTGTAGAAAGGGTTTTTGGCAAACAACAGTCACAAAGTGGAAATGGACAGAGCTGGTAGTAATATTGATTAGGATGAGGTTCTTGGAATTTACCTTCCTACTCTTCCACTTCGGATTAAAGAAAAACAAAAAAAAACATATATATATATATAATGATAATATACAAGTTAAAAGTCTGCCTTCTTCTACCGAACGCCCATAGCCCAGAGGTAGACTCGCCGGCTGACGCCAATTCGGTCGGGTTTCAGTCCTGGGTTAAAAAGCAATCGGAGTCTACCGGTACTGATGAGCTGTGATACAGCGAAACAGATCTGTCTGCGGATGACTATATATATATATATATATATATATATATATATATATATCAGCCATGCCATTACGAAAGTAATTCGAAGACTCACGCTGCATTTGTCTCAACAGAGCTCAATTCGATCTGATATAAAGGCACACACACAAGCACCCATCATATATATATATATATATATATATATATATATATATATATATATATATATAAATTAAAAAAGGATGAATTTAATGATGTTGGATGACCATTTCGATATGAAAATCCCTTTCTCTAAGAAAATAGTTCTCGCACCTATATAAATAGTTTATCCAACCACCCCAAAAATATTATAAGACAAATACCCAAGATATTAAATAATAGGGTTAACCAATTATCATCCAATATAAAAATTTTCAACGCAAGTAAAGAAATTTACGATAAGGCTCTTCAGAAAAGGGGTTTTATTAACAAGTTCTGCTATAAACCCAGAATCATCAAAAACTAAAAACACCCGAAAATGTATAAAAAGGAAGATAATTTGGTTTAACCCTCCTTATTGTAAGCTAACTAATATAAATATTGGTAAGTATTTTCTCAGATTAATCGATAAACATTTTAATAATAATAATAATAATCCCTTAAATAAAATTTTAAATAAATTCACCCTAAAAATCAGTTACTCTTGCACCTTCAAATATAGATGATATGATTAATTCCCATAATAGGCATATTTTAAGGAACCTAAATAAAACCGACGTTAAATCTGGAATTGTTGATAAATGTAATTGTAATTCTGTGGATACCTGCCTGGTGCAGGGCAAATGTAAATCCAACCAAGTAATTTATGAAGCCCGGATTTCTCCATCTAACAACAAAGACAATTACCGGACTTATATTGGCATGTCCGCGGGCCCTTTCAAACAGAGACTTTACAACCACAAGTACTCGTTTTCGAACCCTAACCAAAGATTCCAGACGGCACTATCAAGACGGCAAGATTCTGGAAAATTAAGGAGGAAGGGCAGGACACTATAATCAGCTGGAAATTAATAGACTCAGCTTGTACCCCTAAAAAATTTCGTGATAGGTGCAGTCTATGTTTACTGGAAAAGATTCTGATTTTGAAGTATCCTCATCAGGACTTACTTTTGAATCTTAGGAAGGAATTTATTAATAAGTGCCGCCATAGGGCGGATTTTAAAATTTAAATTTTAAATTTTTAAATTTAAATTTTTAAATATTAAGTTTTTTAATTATTTTAATTTTTAATATTTAATTTTTAATTTTTAATTTTTAATTTTTCTTTTTATAATTTTTATGTAAATGAGTATGTTTGTGTGTGTATGTGCATATTTGTATATATGTGTGTATATATGTATATATGTATATATGTATGTCTGTATATATGTATTTATGTGTGTAAAACTTTTTTAGCTATTTAAATGCTCTTTTTTATAATATTCATTAATTTTTTATATTTTTATATGTATGTGTGTGTGCATATGTATAATGTATATATATGTCTGTGTGTGTGTATGTATATGTGTGCATGTGTGTGTGCACACATATATATTGTGTGTGTGAATTTTTGTATATGTGTGTACACATATATATGTGTATATGCGCATGTATGTGTATATACGTATATAAGTGTGTATGGAATTGAATGTATGTGTGTGTGTATGTGTATGTATGTATATATGTATTCATAATCAAAGAATTGTGTGTGTATGTGTATGTATGTATGTGTGTACTTCTATATGTATGTATAATTGTAAATGAATTATTTTTTTATACCTAGCGGTGTCTTTATTTATTTTAAATCAAATGATATAATTTTTTTTTTAAATTTTTATTTTAAATCCTATATCTTTTTATTTCCTTTAAAAATAATTATACCTTTTTAAGTAAAGGCCTTCAACGTTTTTGGGAAGTTAGGTTTTTGAATATGTCCAGCGTCTGTAATATATAAAAATTTGTTTCTTTCTTTTCTTTTCTTTTTCCCTCCCTTCCTTCCTTTATCTCTTTTATCTCCCACCTTTTTTCCGTGTTGCTTAACCTTACATCAATTCAACACGGCCGTCTGTTAATTTTTAAGTTCCAATTCTCTTTCCTTTTTTTGCGAACCCAGACGATGTCAATTTTTTCTTTTCTTGTTTATTTTATTATATTTTGTTTTATCTTTATTTTCTTTTTCTTTTTTAATTTCTTTGCAAATCTATTTAAAAAGGGAAATTATACTGATTTTTCTCTAGTTTCTGAAAGGATTTTTCTGTTGCTGAGGTGATGTGTTATCCCCCGTGGGGATTATCATATCGAAATGGTCATCCAACATCATTAATTTAATCCTTTTTTTAATTTATATTTTCTCTGTAATATTTTATTACATGGAGCTCTCTTCCTGTATCATATTTTAATATTAAAATAAAAGTTTTAATATTAATTAGGATCGGGTTTTTGGAATTTACCTTCCTGCGTTTTCCGCTTGGATTAAAGTATCTGAATTAATATATATATATATATAATGGGACATTGAATGTTGGAGTTGAAATAGTGCTTGATACAATATAGCACAGCTATAAACGATATATATATATATATATATATATATATATATATATATATATATATATATACTTACTTTCTCTAACCCTAGCACGTTTTACAGCTTCATAATCTAATTAATAATTTAACTATTAATTATTTTATCATAATTACCAATAGGTGTCTAATTATTTTAATTAATAGCTCTACCTTTCCAATTTTATGTATGTCATTAGTTTCAGTGTGTATGTCTTTTGAATCTTTTGAGGTGGTTGGGTGACTGAGTTTATTTTGGGCTAACCGGGCTTAATTAGTTTATATCTAGTTATGTGTGGGCATTTGTAATATATTTGTCAAATCTGGTGCCTTTGCTATTCATCTGGAGATTTTTGAGAAAACCAACAGAGAATCTGTAATGTAATCGAACCTGACCTGGCAGTCCAACTCCAGTCACTTTCCACCGATGTAATATGGTTCCCCTCTACTTCTTCTACAAATACTTCCACGGCTTCTGCTCTGATTAGCTTACTATCCTGATGTCTCCTCTGCATAATTTTGCTAGTGCTACTAGACTAGCAACTAGGTTCCACCGTTTACTGTGCAACCAATAATGTTTAACCACAACTTCATCTCCTCAGCTTCCTTTCTCGCACTTACAGCCCGTAGAATTTCCTTCCAAACATTTGCTTCCCTGACGGCTACGATCTCCAAGACTTTAAATCTAATATCGATTGCCATATCTTATCTCCTTGACTCACATCCTTTCCCTGACAACCTTTGTGTCATTTCTTCTACCTTCGTTCTACTCCATGCAGCTCTCTTCACACCAGCATTCTCGTTATTTTCTTACCCTTGTGACCTGTTCACATCCCTTGTGACCTGTTCTTCTTTCTCCTCCATCGTCTCTTGTGTAAACCCCTGTGCACCAGAGACAGTACTACCTTGTTTGGAGTGAAATGATTGTACATATAAGAAAATGAAATAAAAGGAACTCGATAAGTAAAGCCACAAGTTTATTCGCCTGAAGAGCGTCAACTTCAGACTAAGAAACACGTGTAGCGTCACAAATACCACCATGGAAACTTAATGTATCATAACATATAGATTTTTTTCTTAATCATTTCACCCCGAGCAAGGCAGAAATGCCACTGATGAGCTGGGGTCTACATAATTGTAAAAAGATTAATTAGAAAAGAGTGAGGAGTACCAACTAGTTAGAAAGGAGCAATAGAAAGCTGAGAATGCAGGTGCGATGACAGACACATAGGTGGAGAGAAAGAGAAGGATATACGGGCGTGGGGAGAGAGCTAGAGTCCAGTGGTTAGTAGATGAGTATTGACATTGCATTTAAATTTCTGGAGGTTGTAGCCGTCAGGAAAGCATGAGTACGGGAGCGAGTTCCACAGGCGGGAAGTGCGAGAGAAGAAGCTGCAGGAGTAGAATTGTCGTCTGCATTTGGCTAACCTGACTGTGAATGGGTGGGACCCAGTTGCCATTCTGGTTGCACGAGTAAACACCTGTTGAGGAGGCATCAGTGACTTAAGTTCGTCCGATCAGAAGCCATAAAAGTATTTATAGAACAGACAAAGGGAGGCCACATTTCGACGATGGGGAAGTGGCTGCAGTCGAGCCACCAGATCAGTACCTATCACATTACAGACTCTCCTTTGGAGCCTGTCGAGAACACTGAGGAGAACAGCAGGGGCGCCTGACCATAAATGGCAGCAGTACTCCATGCACAGACGGATGGTTGACGTGTATATATGCAGGATGGATTCAGAGAGAAAAAACATCCTGGATCGGCATAGTGACCCAACCTTCTTAGCAGGAGAATTAGCTATGGACTCAATATAGTGGTTCCATTTGAGGTCTGAGGAGAGTGTAAGACTGAATAGGCCTAGTGTCAACAACAATAAATATACATTTATTTTTTTAATTTTCCCAAGATTCTCGGTTGTTTTAATTTGATAGAGATAAGGCACGTAAACATATTACATATTTTGAGGGGGAATTTTGAAGAGCTTTCAACGTCTTCACGGAACCATTTTCAAGGTTGTTATTTTTCTGGTATTTTATATGAACCAGTAATAGATAGATAGATAGATAGATAGATAGATAGATAGATAGATAGATAGATGTGAACAGACTGAAATAGATAGATAGATAGATAGATAGATAGATAGATAGATAGATAGATAGATATGTACAGACTGAGATAGATATGAACAGACTGTGATAGATAGATAGATAGATAGATATGAACAGACTGAATTAGATAGATAGATATGAACAGACTGAAATAGGTAGATAGATAGATAGATAGATAGATAGATAGATAGATATGAACAGACTGAAATAGATAGATAGATATGAACAGACTGAAATAGATAGATAGATAGATAGATAGATAGATAGATAGATATGAACAGACTGAAATAGATAGATAGATAGATAGATAGATAGATAGATAGATAGATAGATATGAACAGACTGAAATAGAAATAGATAGATAGATAGATAGATAGATAGATACATAGATAGATAGATAGATAGATAGATATGAACAGACTGAAATAGATAGATAGATAGATAGATAGATAGATAGATAGATAGATAGATGTAGATAGATGTGAACTGACTGAGATAGATAGATAGATAGATAGATAGATAGATAGATAGATATGAACAGACTGAAATAGATAGATAGATAGATAGATAGATAGATAGATAGATAGATAGATATGTAGATAGAAATACAATGAGATAGATAAATATATAGATGCATATATCAAGATCCATAAATTTCAAGCCAGTCTTCCAATACATTCGTTTTTGGCAATGAGTTAGAATTCTTCTTACACACCAAAAACAATTACATTTTCGTCAATTTTGACACGGAACTCGCTAAATAATTTCCTTCAAACTGTTATAGATTTATGTGCGCGCGGGAAGTGACAGGGTGTGATGAAATTTGCTTGAGAGTGCAAGGGAGATGTCCGATTGGATCAAGGAATCCTTCGATTATTATTATTATTATTATTATTTATTATTATTATTATTATTACTGATCTTTACCCAGAAGCTAGAAACTTAATAGAAATCTATACGAACTATTTGGCTCACGGTACATAACTTATCAACTATTTATTGACTAGCCGATGCTTTAAATAATTCATAAGATTCATCTTTTATTCATAGAACCCTGAAGATCTAGTGTCGCCCACGCCTACCTCCCCACTTGCCCACCGCCGTCTGTTTTATCTTTTCTCCCGAAAGCAAGGCATTATGAAATGTTTCGAATTTACACTATGCTAACAAAATCAAAATATAGATTAAATATTTGGCGAAACGTCGGGCGGAAATCGCTTGAAGTATTTCTGGTTCCTTTACATTTACGTATGTTTTTCTTTAGAAATCTACTGAAAGTGAGTGAAAAAAAAAGGATTGGTAATGGTCATACGTTAATGGAGGAATTACTAATGAAATAGGACCTTTAGATATGAAATATAGATGTATTGCTAATAATTTTCTTAGAGGAATGCTTTTAAAATCAGCATGAAAGTGATTATTGTCTGCATTGAATGCAAACATTAATGATAGAATATTATACACAGGGTGCCTATAATGTTCGTTTGCACTTTTAAAAAGATTATAACTTTATTTCTATTTGCGATAGAAATAATTTGTTAAAAAAATTAGAAATAAGTAAATCTACATTTTTTAAGGTTTTATTGAAATTTTATTTAAGTTTCCACAAGTCCTCCATCATTAGCAATACAAAGGGTAATACGATTTTGCAGTTCACGGAAAAAATTTGCCAACTGATTTACAGTAATATAGTCTTTATACAAGGTGTCCATAAAGTTCATGTGCACTTTAAAAAAATTATAACTTTATTTGTATTTGTGATAGATATAATTTGTAAAAATGATTAGAAAGAAGTAAATCTATCTTTTTTAAAGCTTTATTGAAATTTTATTTAAGTTTCCACATGTCCTCCATCATTAGCAATACAAAGGGTAATACGATTTTGCAGTTCACTGATTTACAGTAATGCCTGAAATCACATGAGTTATTTTAGCTTTCAAATCTTCTAATGAATTAGGTTTGGTTTCATACACAATTGTTTTCACATGTCCCCCTAAAAAATCTAATGGAATCAAATCTTGGGAACGTGGAGGCCAATAAAATGGTCTACCGCTTCCGATTCATCTGTTAGGGAATTCCTGATTTAGAAACTGTCTAACACGAAGAGCAAAGTGACGAGGAGCTCCATTTTGTTGAAACACTGTATCATATTTCAAGTTTAATTGTTCAAACTCATTTTTTACAGATTATTTCTATCAGAAATACAAATAAAGTTACAATTTTTAAAAAAAGTACACGGACTTTATGGACACCCTGTACATCTATCTGGGAGCGCGTTTTGGTGCAGTGGATATCAGCTCGGAACGAGAAATCAGAGAGACAAGTTCGAATTCAAGGTGAATTTCTTGCATTCACTTCGGCAAAAATACACTTGAGAAATATTTTAAATATATTCTCCCTCCAGATAAATATGTTCTCCCTCCAGCTATGGGTTAAATAACAGACTAGATTGGGTTCTATAACCTTCATTGGCAACCATTCTAAAGCAGAAAGTAATGGCAAGCTACTGCTGGAAAATCTTCTGCCTAGTCAGTCATGATTATTTCGAGACATGATCGGCCAAGTTTGTATCACGTATGGCATTTGACTAGTACGTGTATTGCAAAAACATTGCTAATGTTTCTAGTGTAAGAATGTATTATAAATCAGGAAGAACGGGTTTGCCAGTGGTCAGGAATTAAGTCAAGTACGGATCTATAGGATAAGTTATTGAATATATAATGCAAATCCATTACTAATGATTTTAATATAAGGATGCATTTAAAAAAGTTTTCAAAAGTTTGTTGACTTAAAGTATATTTACTATTTATAAAATACTATTATAATATGAATGACATATGCGTAAAAGATTTTTCATACAAAAAATACAATGGTAATTGTCTTTAATATGGAAATACAGTGCTAATTCTATTCAATATAGTATTACAGAACTTCTTTATTTTTTATTTTTTTTTATAAGCGTTTCACCCCGAGCAAGGCATGTCACTGCCACTACTGTGCAGGGGGCTACGTAGAGTGGAGAAAGGCTGATTAAATATAGGAAATGACAGAGGGTGGCTGATAGGCGGGTAAGGATACCGAGAAAGAGGGATGGGTAGATGAGAGTGTTGTGAGAATAGTTGGGAGTTAGTATGATAGGAGGTGTCTATTGACCCTACATTTAAACACCTGGAGATTGTAACTGTCGGGAAAGCAGAGTTGTGGAAGGGAGTTCCACAGGCGGGAAGCGCGAGAAAAGAAGCTGTTGGAGTAGAATTTACGGTTACATCTTATTTGTTTAACTGTAAAAGGGTGGGACCTAGTTGCTAATCTAGTATCTCGTGTAAATTCGTGCTTAGGCGGCACCAGTGAACTAAGCTCATCGGAGCAGAAGCCATGAAAGTACTTGTAGAAGAGGCACAGGGAAGCCACATCACGCCGGTGTGAGAGCGGCTGCAGCCGGTCTGCCAAGTCAGTATCAACCACGTTACAGATCCTCCTTTGTATTTTGTCAAGAAGCCCAAGGAGAGCAGCAGGGGCACCCGACCAGATATGGCAGCAATATTCAATACACGGGCAGATGGTAGATTTGTATATGTGCAGAATAGATTCAGGTGGGAAAAATTTCCGGGCCCTGCACAGGGAGCCGACTTTCATAGCAGCAGATTTGGCAATGGATTCAATATAGTCATTCCATTTGAGGTCCGCCGAGAGTGTAAGGCCAAGGAGGCGTAGTATTTTACTCTCTGGGAGGCTAGCCTGTCCCATGCTAATGGGAGGTAGATGCGATTGTCTATGGTGATTAGTTGATAACAGCTTTGTTTTGGAGGCATTGAAATTTACCAACCATTTCCTACCACAGGTCACTACGGATTGGAGGTCCCTTTCAAGTACGGCAGCGAGGTTCACTTTGTCGTCCAGACCTGGTTTCTGATCGATGCAGGAGTAGATTGTTGTGTCGTCGGCATACATGCCAACTTGGGATCTAATGGTGTCGGGGAGATCATTAATGTAGATCAGAAAGAGTGTGGGACCTAGGATAGAACCTTGAGGGACGCCCGCGTTCGTTTGGTAGTTTTGGGAGGCATGCCCATTTAATACCACCTTCAATGTGCGGTTAGAGAGGAAAGACTGGATGAGGTCAAACAGATGTCCAGTTATCCCATAGCTCCGCAGTTTGCACAAGAGGCCAGCATGCCAGACCCTGTCGAATGCTTTGGAGATATCCAAGGCAAAGGTTCGGGCTTCACCATTCTTGTCAAGTGCCTGGTATATGTACTCGGTAATGGTCGTTAGCATATCAGCAGTTGACATGGTGAAGCGAAACCCATACTGTTTGTCAGAGAGAAGCCCGTTGGCCATAAGATGCTGAATCACCTCGGCGTTGATAATGGCTTCGAAAACTTTGCCAAAGATTGGAAGGAGACTAATAGGACGGTAATTGGCGGAGTCTGAGGGTTCGCCAGAATTCTTAAATATAGGTACTACGCAGGAGGACTTCCAACAGGCAGGAAAGCAGGAAGCAGATAGGCAGAGGTTATAGAGTTTAGAGAGGACAGAGGAGAGTTCTGGGGCACATTTCTTCAGTACTATGACTGGGATTCCTTCACCGCCGCTCGCTTTGTGTGGGTCAAGTTGCGCAATTATCTTGGCGACCAGCGAGGGTGTGTTGTGGACGTTATTTAGTTGAGCCTTAGTTCTGTGTGGGAAGTCTGCTGTAGGTATTCCTAACGAGTCCAGTGTCGAATTGGTTGAGAATCTACGGGCAAAGCATTCAGCCTTGTCGGCTGGGGAGGTTAGAACTTCAAATTCATTGATTAGTGGCGGTATTGAAGTCTTGTTCCTGCTGAGCACGCTTTTGCAGAGACGCCAGTAATCTTTGGAGCCAAACTTAGATGATGCTATGCGTTGCCTAATTTTGGTAGCAAACGCCCTCTTGGCTTCGTTCAGTACTTTTTTACACTTGTTCCGTGCTGAGGTGAAAAGGCGCCTGTTTTGGTTCGACGAGCAGCTTCGATAGAGCCGGAAGAAATGGTTCCGGTGGGCAATAGTGGCCGAGCAAGCGGGTGAGAACCAGGAGGACGAATTTGGTTTTAGTTGGAATTTTCTGGCAGGGATAAAAGCATCGATGCCAGCCTTAACCCAAGAGGAAACTTCGGAGGCACAATCTTTGACAGGAAGATCAAAGACGTTGTTCCAGGGGACGTCGCAGAGGAAGTCCCTGAACGAGTCCCAGTCGGCTCTTTGGTAGCAGTATGATATTCTGCTGGTCTGGTTTTCTTGGGTAGAGTTAGTGCGGATTGATATGTTTACGGAGACTACGGCGTGGTCAGAATTTCCGATGGGGCAGAGTTGCCTGGTAGTGCAGGAGTTTGGGATGGAGGTAAAACAAAGGTCGAGTAAAGAGTCCCTTCCGTTAGGATTTTTAGAGAAAGGTGTGGGGAAGTCCACCACTTGGGTTAGAGCTTGGGCTATTGAAAAGTGCATGGTGCGGATCCCAGCAAGGTCGGTGGCTGAGTTTTCAAGCCACTTGGTGTGGTGGGCGTCAAAATCGCCAAACACAAATATATGGGCAGATGGGTGAGAAGAAATGGCCCTGTCGATGTTAGTAGAGATGCAATCAAGTAACGTACAGTCAGAGGAGGAGGGGGAGCGTTAGAGGAAGAAGAGATAGCTAACCGAGCTTAGAAGTGAGAGACGGAAGCACATGAAGGAATGATCAAGGGATTCAAGAGATGTGACCCTGGCTAGGGGGAGTTGTTCGCTGACATATACACCAAGCCCATGCATATGGACATTGGAGTCCTTCCTGAAGAGAGGAAGGTAACCAGGAACGAACAGCTCCGAAGAGGGGATAGAAGGGTCAAGGTTAGTCTCACATATAGCTAAGATATCGGGTGAGTTAGTTAGAAGGAAAGACTCTACACCATTAAAGTTACTGCGAATACCTCGTATATTTGTGAAGGTAACGCAGATAGGTTTGGGCGATTTCCGACTAGCTGGTTTAGGCTTGCTATTTTGTTTGTTTAATTTCATGCTGGTTATAGTTGTGGATAGAGAGAGGTCTAGAGTAGGGTCAGATGGTCGTTAATTGCAGCAGGTGAAGGATGGTGAATGGCGCCGCCTGCAGCATAATGTGGCCTCGGGGTTGCCCATCGGAAATTCATGCAGGGACGCCCGTCCATGCGCGAAATGGCACTACAGGAACTCCGATATTATTCAACTGTTGATCAGAGCAGCCTCTCGAGACGCTACGCAAGAGTTCGGGCTCCTAACTAACAGTCGGAAGCAGCAACCAGGAAACTGCCAACCCGGTACCCTCAGAATGAAGAGACATTGCCACCATACTCACCAACTGCAAAAAGCTTCCAGCCGAACCGACATAAAGACCGAAAAAGAGAGAGATGAACCGGGAACCCCTTCCTAAACAAGAAACAAGGCGATCACCTCTACTCCTGTCCAAAAGAAGTGGGTGGAGTGTGAGACCGGGCGATAGAAGGTACTATCTACTCCAATTTAAAAAAAAAAGAATAAATGTGTGACTGAAGTTAACTAAGTTTTAACTTAGTATAAGTCAAACCTAAATTTGATAATTAAGAACAATTTACACAAAAATTAGGCAGAAAAGATAAGAACCGAAAAAAAAAAAAAATAAAATAAAATAAAAAATACAAATAAAAATAAATAAATAAATAATTCAAAAAATAAGATCACACTGGCTAAACTCACCAAGTTGCAGGCTGGCTGACAGAAAAAAGTTAAGAAAATTTCAAAAATTATCTTCATTTTGTTTCTTCTATACAGTTCTGGAAAGTTTAAGTTACCTTAAGTAAGCAGTAACAGACAGTAGTGTGATGGGGGGAGGATCACCTCAAAGCCATGTGTCTAGTTAGCAATGCGATTTAATAGAGAAATACAAAAATAACAGTTTTTAAGACAAAAATGCAAGACATACTTTATATATGAAGTGCAAGAGACATTAATATAAAATATAAGTGCTAAAATACTTTAATATAGAAAGATAATGTCAATCACCTTTAAGACAGAAATACGGAGCTAATATATTTTAATATAGAAATACAGTGTCAATAACCTTTAATGCAGAAATACAGTGCTCGTATATATTAATATGAAAATACAGAGGTAATAGTTTTGAATATAGAAATAACGTGTGAATAATACAGAAATACAATGTTAATAGTTTTTTTTAAACAGAAGTAGAGTTGTTTTCCTAGTGAAATGCTTTGTAAATAGTGAATATATATTAGCAGAAATCATAAAAGAGCCTCAACAGATGGAAGAGTTTACTAACTATGGAAAATGAAAGAGTTATCTACAGATGAACATTTGCTTCCGTCAAAGATCAAAATGCCGGTATTTGCTATCCTGCAGAATTACAAGAAAATATAGATAGACTTCAAGGAAATTGGTCCCTAGTACAAAAAAAAAAAAAATTAGTCTTTCACACGTCTAATATATATATATATAATCTAAACTTATTTATAAATGGAAATTTGTCTGTGTCTGTGTGACTGTGTGTGAAAATTTACACAGTTGTACGATAGGCGTCTGCGAGTGTTTTTAGCTAGATTTTGTGTCGAGGTAACCCCGATAAATAATTGATAATCGAAAAAATCGGGTAATAGAGGGAGAGGTCCGATTTTTATCAAATTTGATACACTCATAGACAAAGATATAAGAAACAATATTCAGAAGATACAAGATTGCAGTTCTTAAAAAAGTGCAGAAAATCGATAATATATATATATATATACAGCAAGATGTTTGTGCATGTGTGTCTGTTTATCTGCCTGTATGTCTGTATTTTTTTCAGCCATTTTTTTTTAGTTTTTGCTTCGGTTTTGGCTCTAAGTATGTATAATTGTACTTCTTAGTCTCAGCCATCATACCAGAGGACTTATTTAGCCTTCAAAATTCGGTTTACGACGAAAAAAACGTATTTGATATCGATACCAGGAAATCAAAATTTAACTTACATCCATTCATTTTTCTTTCAGCCTACGGTTTCGCTTTAACCGGAAACAACTATTGCTTTTTAGTCTTTCGTGCCAATATCCAAAGAGTCTGAGGTCCAGGATCATGGATAAGATTTAAAGCTTTCGTTTCATGAGCAACGTAGTGCTATACTGCTAGTATATATATATATATATAGCGAGAGAGAGAGAGAGGGAGGGGAGAAAGAAAGAAAGAAAGACTTTGGTAGACTTTGAAAAAACAGTAGCTACTCAAGCATCTACGCATTCAGTAATGAATTTGAACACTCTCAACTACTGGCGTATCTTACATTGTATATAAGACGCTAAAATCTGCCTTTTCTTGCGGACGCCCATAGCTCAGATGTAGAAAATTATCTGATACCTCGATACACTTGATATATATAGAGACACAAGCACAATATATATATATATATATATATATATATATATATATATATGATTTCAAGTCAATTAGATGCGTGAGAATTTTTGTCCTTTTATCAAATACCTAGGAAGTGTTCTAACAGGAGATGGAAGTGCGGCACAGAAATCCGAATGCGAATTGGCATGACGAAGGACGCAATCCAGAAGCTGAGTAACGTACTAAGACACAGGAAAATTTCATTAGAAACAAAGAGAGTGCTAGATTGCTATATGATATCAGTTCTGCAATACGGTAGTGAATATTAGACTATATCATCTAAGATGAAGGAAAAACTTGAAACAGCAAAAATGTGGTTCTACAGAAGGATGCAGTGGATATGATGAACCGAGTTTCTGAGTAATGATGAAGTGTTGGAAAGAATGGAAACGAGAAGAAAACTAATAGGGAACATCAGGAAGATGCAATTAAAATCGCTGAGGCATGCAATGAGGAAGGAGGGCTTAGAGAACCTGTTACTGACAGGTTAGATAGAAGGAAAAAATGAACAGAGGAAGGCAGCGGATAACATATTTGAAGGGCCTGAGCAGGTGGATGACTGAACGGGGAATGCATGGTTTAACAGCAGAAAACATACTAAGAGCCACCAGTGATAGTGAAACGTGGAAGGCATTGATCGCCTACGTCCTGAAAGGACATAGCACTTAGAAGAAGATCAGTCCTTCTGATGGATGGCAAAAATATTCATGGAAGTGTAACAATTATCAACCCGCAATCTGCTCCAGTTACAATAGATTGATAATAATTTTCGAGATCAGGTAAGAATTTTATCCGAGAAAAATTTCTATTAAGAATAGAGCAAATATTTATGTCATCACCAAAGATAGAGAGTCGGAAACTGGTGACACTATGAAGGTCGTTGATGGAAATAAGAAACAAAATGGGTCCAAGAATAGAAACCTTGGGGACGTCCGAATGAATGCGGTAATATCTAGAGGAATGGCCAGCCAATATTCATTACGCAGATTCATAAGAATGATTCAATTGAATCAAGGAAATGGTAAAAAATAACGATAATCATTCAAACTCCCAAGCAAATAAAGAGTAGCAAAAATATGATTATTCTAAAGTGGTAATATCAAAATACAACAGAAATTAAAAAAGACAGTTAAATTGATTTATCTATTTACACGCGTTAGGGCTTCAAATCAACTAAAAATAATGACAACTAAAAATATACGCCCATGACCAAATACATCAGATAAAAAGACTAATTAACTTTAATCCGACCACCCACTCCTTCTCAAGCTAAAGTGATATGGCTGGCTCGACTTAATATAAATAGATTAAAATAATTTGAAACGGTAATCCGAATTTACCTTTCTCAGTATCGATAATTTGTTCTGTCTATAAGGAGCGCATTTCACACTTTTATTCAAATGTGCTTCCAACATATGATATGATTAATTATCAACATCGAAATTATATATATATATATATATATATATATATATATATATAATTTCCGTAACATGTTTACATTTGGTGACATTTGTTGAGATACGGCTGTTGCGATGAATCGAAAATTGTGTTATATAGGCTTGATTAGAACCTCGTTTATACTGGAGGTCATTCGTGGTCGAGCGGTCTAAGACGTTGCTAGATCAAATGGTAGCTTCCCCTATGTAGATAGAGATCGCAGGTTCGAATACTGCCGAAAGACACACAGTTTCGTATTAAAAAAATTATCGTAAATAATCAGGCCAGTAGATATAAATATATAATACTGTTTAAATTAAAAACAGAATATATATTAAAGACGAGTATCGACAAAAAATAATTTTCAATCAATTCATTTCATATAGATATATATATATATAATACATTATGCTGTCATTACGATTGAGCTCTCTAGCGAAGAAAACTTTAAAAAATGTTTCGACTTCTGCGATATATGCGTTATTCTTCAGAAATGAATTGAGTTCTTTCGGTGACTGGCGTGTGTATTCGTTAAAATTTCCCTATGGCTTAGGGATAGCTACTCCAACTAACACTAAATCCCGTGCAGAAACAAGTGGATGTGTCTAGCAACACTGATGAGCTGTGATACAGCGAAATAGGCCTGTATGTGGATGACTAATATATATATATATATATATATATATATATATATATATATATGAATTAATTGTACATCGCTACAAGGAAATTTCTATGTTTCAAGATAGATTCTCATCATCATGGAATGTTGCTGTTGCTTGTGCACATGATGTACATTTAAATGACAAAAAACTTACATACACAGCAAACCAAATGTTTTTGTCATTTAAATGTAAATAATCTGCACAGCCAACAGCAACATTGCCTGATGATGAGAATCTATCTCGAAACATGGAAAATTTCCGTGTCGCAATGTACAATTAATTCATAACTATATAATTATATTAAGCTCTATAATACTCATTATATTGAGCACTGTTCATAATAAAATAAATGCCAGAGCACTCAAAATAAAAGCACTGGAATTATATATATATATATATGCAATTATATCGTTTATCTATACTGGTGAGATGTGGTTGTCATATAAACTATTTACATTGTTCGGACTAATGTCCTCGTCTTTATACGCTTCGGCCTTCTTCCGGTGCTATGAATATCGAACGAACTCTTTATTACGATCCCATGGCCTGGTGGGTAAAGCCAGTGGATAGTTACAGTGATTGATCAAAAGTGTTGCGAGCTCAATAACATGTTACAGCAGTGGTCAACAAATTACTAATAGAGTTAAGATAAAGGGAAATAACTACATGCTTACTAAAAGTGGCATCGTATAGAGAATTAGAATGATATACGCCAGTGATTCTAATACAGGGTTCAGTTCGATATTCATAGAACCTGAAGAAGGCCGGAGCATACAACTGCCTAAACGTCAATAATGTCAATAAATAAGAAGACAGTAGTCCGAACAGTATAAATAATATAAATACAAATATAGGCCTGCTCATAATATATATATATATATATATATATATATATATATATATATATATATATATATATATAGGTTCTCATTCAAGCGATACCTGTGCTCACCTGTATTTTCGTTTAAATTTATAATACACGTTTGTCTACATTTTTACAATCTATCTATCTATCTATCTATCTATCTATCTATCTATCTATCTATCTATCACATTCGGTTCATATCTATCTATCTATCTATCTATCTATCTATCTATCTATCTATCTATCTATCCCAGTCTGTTCATTATCTATCTATCTATCTATCTATCTATCTATCTATTTCAGTCTCTCTCTCTCTCTATATATATATATATATATATATATATAGTGTATCGAGGCAGCAAATAATTTTCTAAACATATACTGTTAAATATAAGAGACAATGAATGTCTATTATGTTTAATCATGCGCCGTTCTAAATGTCGTATTTTCGCTTTAATTTCAGTTGAAAATAAAGACAAAAATTCTCCAACATTTGCATAATTTTTATTAAGTTGGTTGTAAGCTGGTGGATAATATTGCGTTACCGTTCTTGTAACCTCTCTGAAGATGGCTCATGTGACCGAAAGCTTAGAACCAAAATTATTAAAAGATTACCCAAATTTTGGAGAATTTTTGTCTTTATTTTCAACTGAAATTAAAGCCAAAATACGATGTTTAGAACGGCTCATGATTAAACATAATAGACATTCATTGTCTCTTATATTTAACAGTATATGTTTAGAAAAATATATATATATATATTGTTATGGTGCCTGCCTACGAGGAATGGATTCTTCCTCTTACTATATATAATTACCTGCGTGACTACCGGAAAGCAGTTAAGTACAGCAGTTAGAAACGAGAGCTAGTAAGCAGTTAAAGCCAGTTACGATTTGGGCATTACGCAGTGTAACTGTACCGTTAGAACTTACTTATTCCTATTTTCTTATTACTAACAATAAATTTGTATATATTGTTCTTGTTGCACTATAACACTGTTTTGAATCTATCTCCTGCGTTCAGTGTCGTACTGGCCACAACAATTTGGCGACAAATATTTTGACACAACAGATTGGTGACGAAGTATTGCAACAAGTATTTGCCCCAATTTTTGAGAATACCACCGGGATTAAAAAGAAACCCTCAAAAAACAGGAGTTTTCAAAACTTATCATCCGAATCCTGATGAATATATCGAGAAGCAGAATCAGGCCAGAGATAGGAGAAGAACAGCGTGGTTTCGTTAAAGACACGTAAACAAAGAAGGTCATATTTATGATTAGGATGCTCTCCGAAAGGGCCATACAAATGAAGAAGGACTTACATCTGTGTTTTATTGATTATGCCAAGGCATTTGACAAAATACGCCACAAAGAATTGATGGAGATGCTTGGCAGCCTGGACATATTTTGGAAAGATTTGAGAATAACCAAGAATCTCTACTGGCAACAAACCACTTGCATACAGACAGGTAATGAATTGTGTAGATATACAAAGATAGAAAGGGGCGTAAGACAGGGATGTGTCTTTTCATCGGATCTGTTCAACTTGTACAGCGAGAATATTTTAAGGACCCTAGAAGTTATGCCTGGATTCGTAATCGGATGCCAAAAATTAAACAACCTATGGTACGCAGATGATACAGTGCTGATAGCAGACACAAAGTAAACTACAAGACATCCTACAGAGGGTAGCTGAAGAAAATAACAAGACAGGACTAGAAATAAACTGCAAGAAAACCAAATCATGGTCATCAGTAAAAAGGGCAGCTCAATTTGCCAAATACAGGTCAGAGATACTAGAATCAAGCAGGTACAAAAATTAAAATACCTGGGAAGCGTTATAACAGAAGACAGAAAGTGCCATACAGAGATCCGATGGCGGATTGGCATGGCGAAGGAAGCATTCCAGAAGTTGAGTAAGGTATTAAGAAACGGGACAATTTCGCTAGAAATAAAGAAGGGTGTACTGGATTGCTACGTGCTGTCCGTCCTTCAACATGGCAGTGAATGCTGGACAATACTATCAAAGATGAAGGAAAAACTTGAAGCAACTGAAATGTGGTTCTACAGAAGGATGTTGTGAATATCATGGATCGAGCATGTGAGCAATGATGAGGCCTTAGAAATGATGGAAACAAAAAGGAAATTAATACTGAGCATCCGGAAGAGACAGCTGGAGTACCTGTGACATGCAATGAGGAAGAAGGGATTGGAGGACCTGATACTAACAGGCCACATATAGGGAAAAATAGACAGGGGAAAGCAACGGATAACATATTTGAAGGACCTAATCAGGTGGATGACGGAACTAGGGTTGCATGGTATAACAGGAAAAGGCGTGCTCAGATCCACCAGGGATAGGGAAACGTGGAAAGCCATGATCGACTACGTCCTAAAGACAACAGGGCACATAGAAGAAGACTACCGGAAAAAGAAAAAGAAATTGAAGATTCCAAGTACATTTCATTGGAACTGGTAAAATACCAGACTGCACAACAAGAAAAAATGGAAAGATTATATTATCAGAAGGAATATCAAGAAAGACAGATGGAATTTCAGATGCAAGAGGAATTAAAATAGAGGATTTTACATAATCTCCCCTGGAAGACATGAATTTTGCGTCTTACCTTTAGATGTATGAAGAGATTTATGATAGAGATTGTAGAGCTGGACCGACGATAAAAGATTACGTCTCCTAAGAAAAATTAGCACAAGTGAGCATACGAAATTCGTTAAGTACATTCTTCTGCAGAAAACTAGTGAGCTGACATTCACCGAAGTAGTGAAATTACTCACTGAGCTTTTCAGTTCAAAGACATCTCTTTTTCATAAAAGGTGGAATTGTCTTAATCTATATAAGAATATGTTGTAGTGAAATATCCTGTTCTACCCAGGAATGGGTACGGACAGGGTTATAAAAGACCGGGACTAGAACGAACTACAGAGTGATCGAGAGTGTTCGTCATTATACGAGAGTGATCGTAATTATACGAGAGTCATCGACTTTAGTCGAGAGCCATCGGCCTTAGACGAGAGTTAGACGTCACTAGATGGAAGCCTTCTTCTCCAGACGGACGCATACGTCCTATAAAGAGACATTGTCTTCTTGATTGTTATTCTTGTTAACTGTTCGTTGGTGTACGTGTATTTGGTTTATTGTACTGAGGTATAATAAATCCCTATTCATCTGTGCTAAGAATTAATTCTTGTACTATTCTTTCTTTGTTTATCCCCTTCCGGGATATAACGGAATGAATCGGACGATGATATAACTTTAGCGTCAGTAGTTAACAAACACTGCGATGACGAGAGTTAGACGTCACTAGATGGAAGCCTTCTTCTCCAGACGGACGCATACGTCCTATAAAGAGACATTGTCTTCTTGATTGTTATTCTTGTTAACTGTTCGTTGGTGTACGTGTATTTGGTTTATTGTACTGAGGTATAATAAATCCCTATTCATCTGTGCTAAGAATTAATTCTTGTACTATTCTTTCTTTGTTTATCCCCTTCCGGGATATAACGGAATGAATCGGACGATGATATAACTTTAGCGTCAGTAGTTAACAAACACTGCGATGACGAGAGTTAGACGTCACTAGACGGAAGCCTTCTTCTCCAGACGGACGCATACGTCCTATAAAGAGACATTGTCTTCTTGATTGTTATTCTTGTTAACTGTTCGTTGGTGTACGTGTATTTGGTTTATTGTACTGAGGTATAATAAATCCCTATTCATCTGTGCTAAGAATTAATTCTTGTACTATTCTTTCTTTGTTTATCCCCTTCCGGGATATAACGGAATGAATCGGACGATGATATAACTTTAGCGTCAGTAGTTAACAAACACTGCGATGACGAGAGTTAGACGTCACTAGATGGAAGCCTTCTTCTCCAGACGGACGCATACGTCCTATAAAGAGACATTGTCTTCTTGATTGTTATTCTTGTTAACTGTTCGTTGGTGTACGTGTATTTGGTTTATTGTACTGAGGTATAATAAATCCCTATTCATCTGTGCTAAGAATTAATTCTTGTACTATTCTTTCTTTGTTTATCCCCTTCCCGGATATAACGGAATGAATCGGACGATGATATAACTTTAGCGTCAGTAGTTAACAAACACTGCGATGACGAGAGTTAGACGTCACTAGATGGAAGCCTTCTTCTCCAGACGGACGCATACGTCCTATAAAGAGACATTGTCTTCTTGATTGTTATTCTTGTTAACTGTTCGTTGGTGTACGTGTATTTGGTTTATTGTACTGAGGTAGAATAAATCCCTATACATCTGTGCTAAGAATTAATTCTTGTACTATTCTTTCTTTGTTTATCCCCTTCCGGGATATAACGGAATGAATCGGACGATGATATAACTTTAGCGTCAGTAGTTAACAAACACTGCGATGACGAGAGTTAGACGTCACTAGATGGAAGCCTTCTTCTCCAGACGGACGCATACGTCCTATAAAGAGACATTGTCTTTTTGATTGTTATTCTTGTTAACTGTTCGTTGGTGTACGTGTATTTGGTTTATTGTACTGAGGTATAATAAATCCCTATTCATCTGTGCTAAGAATTAATTCTTGTACTATTCTTTCTTTGTTTATCCCCTTCCGGGATATAACGGAATGAATCGGACGATGATACTACTTTAGCGTCAGTAGTTAACAAACACTGCGATGATTTAAGTACGGCGGGGATAAGTGCAAACAATTTCAATCTTTTTAATATTAGCGCAAGGGGTAGTCTCAGCAAAAGTTGCAGAAGTTAGACGGAGAATTGGAGAATGAAACAAATATAACTCTTCAGTAAATCGCCAAAGAATGCTTAATGTCAGTCAGTTAAGTACAATACGTGATACACGCTTGGGCGATCATGTCTCGAAAGGGATATGACTGACTCGGCAGAAGATTATCCCGCAGTAGGTTGCCATTGCTTTCTGCGGTAGACTGGTTGCCGACCAAGGCTATAGAACCCAATCTGTCCTGCTATTTGACTCATAGCTAGAGGGGAAATAAATGTATTATATTATTATGTAGTAATTAGTGGGGGATCGGTTTCCTATTGTTATGAAGTAATAAACTGATCCCCCACGTTATGACCATTAAAAGCCTTAATCATTATTCCAACTATTATATTCGGTCAGTCAGTTAAGTGCCATAAGTGATACACGCTTGGGCGATCATGTCTCGAAAGAGACATGACTGACTGAGCAGAAGATTATCCCGAAGTAGTTTGCCATTACTTTCTGCAGTAGACTGGTTGCAAGCCAAGGCTATAGAGCCCAATCTGTCCTGTTATTTAACCCATAACTGGAAGGAAGAGACGGATTAATACATTTCCCTAGGGTATTTGAGCGTATATGAATGCAAAGAATTCAACTGAAATTCGAACTCGGCACCCTGATTTCTCGTTCAGAGTCGATATCCACTGCTTTACAATATACGTCAGTATAAAGCAGGATTCGAAAAATATTGAAGAATCGGATATTGCTTACGTCAAAAATTACGCTGCAAACAGAAACAAAGTCTCCTGAAAACTAATTAATTCAAGAAAAAGCAAAATAAATTGCCCCCTAACCTATGTTACGGATGTGGGCCAGACATTGGTAACCGAGTCGGACACAAAAGTTCACATGGCAGATCTAAAAATAAAAATAAAACAAGGAGTTACATAAAAAGTAGACGGTTAGACAATCTAGACGGTGCCAATTCTATAGAATTCATGCACGCAAAAATATCAAAAAGTGTTGAATTTCAATTAGACTCGGGGTCTGACGTGAAAGTAATTAACTTGCAAACATGGAAAAATTAAGCAAATCAACCATGATAAAATCTAGCAATATAGCAAGATCTCTCATGGAGAAAAAATTAAATTCAAGTGAGAATTAATTGTCAACGCAACGTTCAATGGTAAGACTTGTAAATTAAAATTGTTCGTCAAAAAAAAAAATACGAACAACCTATTTGATACTGATTGGATGAAACAGTTTCAGCTTTGGAACTTACCTATTAATTCATCCTGAAAAAACAAAAACAAAAAAAAACGTGAAAATTGGAATGTCTAAGCTGATAAACTAAAAAAGAATTAAAGGAAGCCTATCCAGATTTTTTTTTCTGCTGGTTTAGGCAGATGTACAAAAATAATGGCTAAAACTTAACTAAAAAAAAAAAAACGTTCAGACAATATGTAAAGAAAAAAAAAGGTAATTTGCCTTTTGTCTTATTAGAGCAAATTAACAAGGAATTGAAAGATTTGAAAAACTGATGTTCTATCAAAAGTAGAGAACAGTGACTGGGCTGCACCTGCAGTCTATGTAAAAATAAAATCTAATGACATACGCCTTTGCGCTGATTTTTCGACAAGACTTTCTGTTCTGAAAGACTCTCACTGCCCTCTTCCTAGTCCCGAAGATATTTTTGCGAATCTTAATGGGTGGAGTCTTTTCTCCAAAATTGACCTTAGCGATGCTTATTTACGTCTATGGCTATATCTTGTTGAATGCAGCGGTTCCCGTCCGAACACCGAAGTTAAGCAACATCGAGCCAGGTCAGTACTTAAATGGGTGACCATTTGGGAATGCCAGGTGCTGTAAACGTAAGGACGAAGAATGGTCCACCGGTCCTCCAGGCTAACAACCCTGCCCCGTAAAAAAACAGTTTGTTACAGAAACAGCAACAAAAAGTTGCTACCCTATGCACCATTGGGTGTGATGGATAAATGATGATGATGACGCTTATTTATAAATCCCTGTTGAAAAGTTGAATTCGAAGTGATGGAGTATAAATACGCATCGTGGATTATGTAAATTCGAATGTTTACTGTTTGAAGTCAAGGTAGCGCCAGCAATTTTTCAACAAGTCATGGATGCCATGCTCAGAGGCTATAGTGGGTTGCTTATCTATTCCTTTCCATTTGTAGTGGGAGTCCGTTCTAGTGAAGGGTACTTGTATACTGTTGCAGGTTAACGGAATTTGGCCTTGTGGTAGATAGCCCATTATAAGTCATAAAATGATTATAAAATCAAGAAAAACGAATTGAGAATAAAAATAACATTTTTATATATACACATATCGATTAATGTTTTTACAATTAAAGTAATAACTGAATATAGCTCCAACGGAGGTTAAAATCTTCATGGAAAATAAAGTTCTGAAAGAAAATTAATACTTAGGAATGTTGGGAGCGTGTAAGTGAGGAATGTCTTTGATGTAGTTGCTCCTTAGATCAGTAAAGAGTTTTGAGACAGGAAAGAAGAAAGGAGAGGTGAAGAGACGAGGATAGTAGCCACTTGACATGGTCAAGGGAGATATTAATTATTATCGCCTGTCACCGTCGGTCTGTCTGCTGGGTGCTTTCTGTCTCGGCTTTTATTTAGGCTTTTTGCATCTCAGGTGATCATTTGGGATTTCACACTTTTATTTGATTCTGGACTTCCCACTGGCCGATAAATAAAATTCACGTAGGCTCGCGAACTGGAAATTTATTATTTAGTTACTTTTTTTTCCAACTGGAACATTTGCGCGAACCCGGATGCGCAACGACGACTTTTGGTCATTTGCTTTTTGGTCGTGGGAGTGCAAACATCCGGTTCATCCCTTTTGCTCGGTATCACCACAAGGCCTTGACATCGCTGTCGCTTATTTCGATGACATTTTAATGATAAGCCAAAGTGCAGTCGAACATAAGTATCATAAGTTTTTACTAAAGTCCAAGCGTACGTTTTCAAAATTAAGGAGATTAATGTCATTTTTTTCATGGACTATTAATTAACACAGATGGTAGAGGATCAAATCCTACCTCAATTAAATACATGCCGGTGCCCAATAACATTGTTTCGTTACAGAGCTTCCTAGGTCTAGCAAATTATCGCCAGGTATTCATAACAAATATGCATAATTAATGAATTATTAAAGAAAGAAAAGCCCTAGATTTGGACAGCAGAATACCAGGAGCCCTTTGAAAAAATAAAGAAAACTTTAACGGCAGACTTGTTTCTGACGATTTACGACCCGAACATGAAAATCATTGTTGCCAGCGACGCGAGATCGTATGGCGTAGGGGCATGCATTCTTCATAAAATGATTGAGGGAACGATAAAACCGATAGCTCTCGCTTCGAGAGTTTTGATTCTTGCGGAAAAAAATTATTCGCAGATTGAAAAAGAAGCTCTTGGGATTATGTTCGCAGTCGCAAAGTTCCACCGCTATATTTATGGTCGACAGTTGACAGTTCATTCTACAAACAAAACACTAGCCACTACACACCATTTTTGTCTCAAAGAAAGATCTGCCTACGCACACAGACAACAAACTTCAGAGATGGGGTACAATACTGTTAAAATATAATTTAAAAATGAAATAAATACGTTAGATATATATTTATTATGTATTTATATGTATATACATAATAATATATAAATTATTTGTAATATATATATATATATATATATATATATATATATATTACAGCATTTACCTCCCAGAATTTTGGACTCAACCGCCAGTAGTATCCAACTTGTGATTACTTCCTTCCGGGTCTTCAATAGCACAGCATGTAATAAATAGCAGGAAATGCGTGGTTGGATTGAGTGGTGTGAACTTTACAATTTTATCAAGTTCCCACTCACTATTTCATCTAAAGGTGCTAGAGTCCATATACATTACATCCCAAAGGCCTTTCTCTGTAAGCAGAAAGAATGCCTTTTAGGTCTGAGTGTGATTGGGCTCGAGTTTCCCTTGAATTTTTCCCCCACAATTCCCATTTCATCTTTTAATCACGATTTAGAAAATCCCAGAAATGAAAAACTTGATAAGCTCTGGGCGAAACCGGTCTTGGATTTTAGTATGTCATCAAAAATTCAATTATTCATTGCGATTATAAAGTTTTGCCCTGTGAAGAATCTTTTCAAATATATATATATATATATATATATATATATATATATATATGTATATGTATATATGTATATGTTTTTATATATATATATATGTGTGTATATATATATATACATATATATCAACATTGTAAATAAATAAATATATATATATATATATGTATATATATATATATATATATATATATATATATATTTACAATAAAAGAACCTTCAGATATTAGAGGCCATGTACATTAAATCTAAACAAGCCACACTTAATAAAATCACTTTTAAATCTGGCCATAACATATTACATTGCATTTGAATACATGGTTCTGTTTTCATTTCGCGTTAACACGCGGTGTGACGTCATAGAACCGCATTGCAAATTTGCGAACAGCGTTTGTTATTTTTGGTAACTATTGCCGTTGCCTAGCGGAGTTTTATGTCAACACAAAATAAAATCGTCGGTGATGGTGGATGTTATTGTATTACCATCTAAACAACCTCTCTGAAAATGGCTCATGTGAGCCGAAAGCTTAGAAACAAATTAATAAAAAATGATCCAAATTTTTTCTTTATTTTCAACTGAAATTAAAGCCAAAATACGACGTTTAGAACGGCTCATGATTAAACATAATAGATATTCATTGTCCCTTATATTTAACAGTATATGTTTAGATAATCATTTGCTACCTCGATACACAATATATATATATATATATATATATATATATATATATATACCCATGCAGTTATGTACTGTATAACTTAAAATACACGCACACACTTATACACATATGTTAACTAAAGTTATTGTCAAACACAAACATTTCTACATAAACATACAGTTACAATATGATATACTTTACCATCCAAAATGTTCCACTCACATACATTTAAAAATTGTGTATTGCTTTAATACACGTGACACACATATGACTAATACTGTCAATCAGTTAAGTGCCATATGTGAAACACGCTTGGGCGATCATATCTCGAAAGAGACATGACTGACTGGACAGAAGATTATCCCGCAGTAGGTTGCCATTGCTTTCTGCGGTAGACTGGTTGCCGACCAAGTATATAGAACCCAATCTGTCCTGTTATTTAACCCATAACTCGATGGAAGAGACGGATTAATATCTTTCCCAAGGGTATTTGCGCTTAAGTGAATGCAATGAATTCAACTGGAATTCGAACTCGGCTCCCCGATTTCTTGTTCCGAACCGATATTCACTGCACCACAACGCACATCCAATACAAACTAACACAAAATTGCAACTTACCGGAATTTTCTCTTTGTTTTATTTTTTAAATTTTCTCTCGATCTCTGAAGAATCTATACTGAAAGAAAAGTTTGTCACATTGAGATACGTTTACTAATTGTTCTTCTTTCTTTATTCTCTCTCATATATATACATATACATATATATATATATATATATATATATATATATATATATATATATATATATACATAGTGAAGATCCACGTATACTGTCTTAATATGTATAGGAAAGAATATTAATAAAAACTTTTGAATTTAAAAATGTACTTTTTTTGGACAGTATTTGTTTATTTTTATTATTGTATTTTATATTTCAGACCGACCTCGGTCCTTCATCAGAAACGAGTGATTTTTAAATTTGAATTAGAAACGTATTTCACGATAGCGTCCGTATATATTTTTGTGTTTACATCACGTGGTGTGTTTGTTCACAACATGCGGCACGTCCGTAGAGAAAGTCTGTTTGTTTTAGATAAAAATTTCTTGGAATATCTGAAAAAAAAATTTTAGCTATTGAAATATTTGTAAACATTCAACACACCTAAGTCCCTATTTAACCCTATGCAGCCCATTCTAATCAACCTGATCATACTTTAGAAAATTGCAAATGTTTACTAATAGACTCCAATTTTAGTTCTGCATACACACGCAGAAAGAAAGAAAAATACTGGATTTTAAAATTAAATACACACAAGCTAGGGTTAAATAGGGACTTAGGTGTGTTGAATCTTTACAAATATTTCAATAGCTTTTTTTCAGATATTCCAAGAAATTTTTATCTAAAACAAACAGACTTTCTCTACGGACGTGCCGCATGTTGTGAACAAACACACCACGTGATGTAAACACAAAAAAAATCTTCGGACGCTATCGTGAAATACGTTTCTAATTCAAATTTAAAAATCACTCGTTTCTGATGAAGGACCGAGGGCGGTCTGAAATATAAATAATAAAAATAAACAAATACTGTCCAAAAAAAGTACATTTTTAAATTCAAAACTTTTTATTAATATTCTTTCCTACATATATATATATATATATATATATAATCTGTGTCTCTGTGTAATGATTTCTCACAAAAATGGCCATCCAGTATAGCCTGAAGTGTGAAGATGAAACTTGTGCAAGAGCAATTCAAATGTACCTGGAGGGATAAGTGATAGGATATATTAAATATCGAATCAAATCGATCGGTATAGACAGTTTCCACTAACATACATACCTGAGGACAACTGTAATGAAAACAATAACACCGATGACGAATTGTTGATAGATGCGGAGTATTTTGCTTGGGACAGCTTTCTTGGCGTGTCCTAAATATTCTTCCGTCAGCCGTTCTTTCAGAAAATCGACGATTAGCTCCAAGACTACTCGAAAATTGTGTTCATAAAACGTATAAGATTTAATAAACAATTGTAGCATTTCTTTAAGTTAACGAAAAAAATGATATTATTTTTATCCAGAAAATAATCTGATTGACATCTTTGACGCTTAGATTATACCAAACAGAGAACTATCTAAATCTAAACTTATTTATAAATAGAACTTTGTGTGTGTGTGTGTGTGTGTATGTGTGTGTGTGTGTGTGTGTGTGTGTGTGCGTTAGCTATAGACTCCGAAACGGCTGAACCGATTTTCTTGAAAATTTAAGCAGTTCTACTATCAGCTTCTGCGAGTGTTCTTAGCCAGATTTTGTGTCGAGGTACCCCCGGTAAATATCGAAAATCGATAATCGAAAAAATCGGGTTATAGAAAGAGTGGTCCGATTTTAATCAAATTTGATACACTCAAAGACAAAGACATAAGAAACGATATTCAGAAGTTTCAAGGTTGCAGTTCTTACAATAGTGCAGAAAATCGATAATATATATATATATATATAAAAGACAAGATGCTTGTGTGTGCGTGTCTGTCTGTTTATCAGTCTGTATGTCCTTTATACAAATCCACAATTTTTATCCGATTCTCACCAAACTTCACACAAATATTCTTTAGGCTAAGTCTGAGCTCCAGGACCATGGATTAGTTTTAAAGCTATCATTACACACGAACGCCGGGCTATACTCCTAGTAGTATTTAAATTAAGAAAGGTTTTTAAAATTTCAAAATAATAATATATTTACATGAGGGTGGTAATCCGAAGTTCTACAACAGAAGACAAAATATGTAACTTTATTTCAGTGGTACATTTATGAAAAATGCCTTTTACATGTTTTGTCAGATAAGTTTAATCATAATTAAATTAGGAACATTTAAATTATTTTACCACCATTCTTAAAATATATTCTTAAATATCAGGATATTAACCATTTAACTATGGTGAACAAAATAATGTTCGTGTATTTCATTTTATCCAATATCAGAATGAGTGAGAAATATGGTTGAAGGCAAGACCTCGAGACAACTCCCCGGGCAAACCAAACAGCGTTGTTTATGAAATGTACGACCCAGAAATTCACCATCAGTATTTATAACTCAAAATGTTATTCAATCATCAACCAAAAACCCAAGAACAACTTCTGATTCTGTGCGAAATGTGCAAAGTGATGAGTTGGCACAAATTCTAGAAAAAGACAAACTCCTCATTTTTAATAATTTGCATAAGAATATTGTTAACAGGATTTTGTTTTAGCAGTTACATGCTATAAATCAATCAATCAGCTGTGCATTTAATTTGTTGATTTTTGTACGGAAGGTGTTCCAATGATTTTAATTAAAATTTTGAAAACTTGAAATTACAATGTTATTAATTTATATATAGATATATAGATATATATATTAATTTATATATATATATATATATATATATATATATATATATATATATATATTCTAAAGAAATAGTGTTAAATATAAGCGACAATGAATGTCTATTATGTTTAATCATGAGCCGTTCTAAACGTCGTATTTTGGCTTTAATTTCAGTTGAAAATAAAGACAAAAATTCTCCAACATTTGGATAATTTTTTATTAATTTGGTTCTAAGCTTTCGGCTCACATGAGCCATCTTCAGAGAGGTTATTTAGACGGTAATACAATAACATCCACCATCACCGACAATTTTATTTTGTGTTTACATAAAACTCCGCTTGGCAATAGCTACCAAAAATAACAGTTCTCAAATTTGCAATGCGGTTTTATGACGTCACACCGCGTGATAACGCGAAATGACAACAAAATCATGTATTACAATGCAATGTAACGTGTTATGTCCGGATCTAAAGGTGATTTTATTAAGTGTTGGTTGTTTAGATTTGATATACATGGCCTCCAATATCTGAAGGTTCCTCTTACTATAATTATTGCAAATCGCCCGAAGACACCACTCATGACAGAAACCTAAATCGTGTAATAACTGGTTTAGAAATGGAAAATATTAAATTGTTCTACAATATAATTGTATTGAACAGTTTGTAATACAAATGTGCACTGGTCTAATCTTATTATGATCAGAAACTAAAGTAATTGAACAATCAATATATACATGTATGCAACAATTTTTTTTTTAATTTTAAATTTTCGTTTAATGTTTCGGCATTGGTCACCAATCGATAAAGCAATTCGCTGTCTTTGTAACTTAGAAACTGATAAGAATTTGTTTAAAACAACCTATTATTATGTCACCACATATCACATCAACGAATCATTATGATTCAGATATTTTGATCAGGACATTTAAATATTTGTTCCATCTTGATCATTATATAAAAGAGCTAAGAATTCTGTCTTTGTAACTTAGAAACTGACAAAATTTGTTTAAAACAACCTATTATTATGTCACCATATCACATCAACGAATCATTATGATTCAGATATTTTGATGGGACATTTAAATATTTTGTTTATCTTGATCATTATATAAAAGAGCTAAGAATTCTGTCTTTGTAACTTAGAAACTGACAAGAATTTGTTTAAAACAACCTATTATTATGTCACCCATATCACATCAACGAATCATTATGATTCAGATATTTTGATCAGGACATTTATATATTTTGTTCCATCTTGATCATTATATAAAACTAAGAATTCTGTCTTTGTAACGAAAACTGACAGAATTTGTTTAAAACAACCTATTATTATGTCATCACATATCACATCAACGAATCATTATGATTCAGATATTTTGATCAGGACATTTATATATTTGATACTGTCTTGATCATTATATAAAAGAGCTAAGAATTCTGTCTTTGTAGAAACTGACAAGAATTGTTTAAAACAACCTATTATTATGTCACCACATATCACATCAACGAATCATTATGATTCAAATGTTTTGATCAGGACATTTAAATATTTTGTTCCATCTTGATCATTATATAAAGAGCTAAGAATTCTGTCTTTGTAACTTAGAAACTGACAAGAATTTGTTTAAAACAACCTATTATTATGTCACCACATATCACATCAACGAATCATTATGATTCAGATATTTTGATCAGGACATTTAAATATTTTGTTCTATCTTGATCATTATATAAAAGAGCTAAGAATTCTGTCTTTGTAACTTAGAAACTGACAAGAATTTGTTTAAAACAACCTATTATTATGTCACTACATATCACATCAACGAATCATTATGATTCAGATATTTTGATCAGGACATTTAAATATTTTGTTCCATCTTGATCATTATATAAAAGAGCTAAGAATTCTGTCTTTGCGCTTAGAAACTGACAAAATTTGTTTAAAACAACCTATTATTATGTCACCACATATCACATCAACGAATCATTATGATTCAGATATTTTGATCAGGACATTTTAAATATTTTGTTCCATCTTGATCATTATATAAAAGAGCTAATTCTGTCTTTGTAACTTAGAAACTGACAAGAATTTGTTTAAAACAACCTATTATTATGTCACCACATATCACATCAACGAATCATTATGATTCAGATATTTTGATCAGGACATTTAAATATTTTGTTCCATCTTAGTCATTATATAAAATGCATTATTTTAAGTTTACCGAATGGCAGATTAGTATCGGCTTTAACATAAAAATTTCTCAAAATTAAATGACATCTTATTTCTCCTGATGATGTTTTTGTCAAATCTCGGGAAATCAGAAAAGGTTTTATTTTTTTACTCGAGCTAATTATTTTCTGATAGATAATCTCCAAGAGTTTAAATGCAACGTCAACTGCCGTCGCTTATCACCTTGACTCCCCATCTGTCTTTTCCCTTTACACTTTCCCCTCACGCAGCTCTCTTCACACCAATGTACCCCTCCTTCTTTTAACACATTCTCCGACACCTACTCTCTCTTTTCTCTTTTCTCCTCTCTCCCTTAACTCTCTTATTATATAACTATTATTGGTGCGCAGACCAATAATAGTTCTTCCTTGCTTTGGGTGAGACGATTATTATTTTCTTCGTGTGCCGTGTCCCTTCAGGACGTAGGAGATTGTAGACTTCCACTTGGCTCTGTCTCTTGTCGCTCTCAATAATTTTTCTCTTGGTATCTTTCCCAAGCCCAGCTCCGTCAACAATTTGCTCAGACCTAACAAGTACGTCTCGCCCTGCTTTCCCCTGTCTCCTCTTCCATTTATCCGTCCTGTGAGTATAAAGTTCTCAAGGTCTTCCTTCTTCATTATGTGTCTCCGACTCTTACTGTGACCTGTTCTCCTCTCTCTTCATTCTCCTATTATATAATCCCCTGCGCATCAGTGGCAGTACTGCCTTGCATGGGGTGAGGTGATTACATAAAAAAGTTTCTTTTTTCACATTTTCCGCCTATGGTCTTTCCATCCGCATAACTGCTTCCCTAGAAGATTCTATATCTATCTATATATCTCTATCTATATCTCTAACTCTATATCTATATCTCTATATCTATCAATATCTCTATCTCTATATCTATATATCTATATCTATCTCTATATCTATATCTCTATATCTATCTTTATCTCTATATCTCTATATCTCTAACTCTATATCTATATCTCTATATCTCTATATCTATCTATATCTATCTATATCTCTATCTCTGTATCTATCTATATATCTATATCTCTGTATCTCTATTTCTATATCTCTACCTCTATATCTATCTCTATATCTATATCTCTATATATCTATCTCTATATCTCTATCTCTATATCTCTATCTCTATATCTCTATCTCTATATCTCTCTCTAAATCTCTATCTCTATATCTCCATCTCTATATCTCTATCTCTAGATGTCTATCTCTATATCTATATCTCTATATCTATCTCTATATGTATATATCTATATCTATATCTCTATATCTCTCTATATATCTCTATCTCTATATCTCTATCTCTATCTATATATCTATATCTATCTTTATCTCGATATCTCTATATCTCTAACTCTATATCTATATCTCTATATCTCTATATCTATCTATATCTCTATCTCTGTATCTATCTATATATCTATATATCTGTATCTCTATTTCTATATCTCTACCTCTATATCTATCTCTATATCTATATCTCTATATCTCCATCTCTATATCTCTATCTCTATACCTATATCTCTATATGTATATCTCTATATCTCTATCTCTATATCTATCTCTATATGTATATATCTATATCTATATCTCTATATCTATCTCTATATCTCTATATCTCTATATCTATCTATATCTCTGTATCTACCTCTATCTCTATATCTATCTCTATATCTCCATCTCTATATCTCTATCTCTATACCTATCTCTATATCTCTATATCTCTATCTTTATATCTATATATCTATATCTATCTCTATATCTATATATCTATATCTATATCTCTATATGTCTCTATATATCTCTATCTCTATATCTCTATATCTATCTCTATATCTCTCACTATATCTCTATCTGTATATCTATATCTCTATATCTATATCTCTATCTCTCTCTCTCTATATATATATATATCTCGCTCTCTCTCTCTCTCTCTCTCTCTCTCTCTCTGTTTGTTTCTTTTCTTTCACTGCTCGTTCACTCGCACCAGTAACGTTCTTGTCTTGCTTGGTGTGAAAGGATTATAAAATGTATGTATAAACGACTAATATTTGCCTACTTTACCTCCTGTATATGAGTAAGTGAATGACAAAATTAAAGAATATATATATATATATATATTTCTTTAATTTTGTCATTCACTTACACATATAATATATATATATATATATATATATATATATATATAGATGAGAAACTTTCTAATTTGACAATGGATATAAAATATTTCTGATCAGACAAGTAATATCATTGTATGAGAATGACTAACCCAAGTGCTTACTCATTCACCCCTAGTCAATGTGACATGTCAGTGACAAGACGATTTTGTTAAACGAGTCTTTGATGAAAAGAAATACATAGATCCCTATCTTCCTGCTTGCCCTCTTGTATCGTTATGATTGCTATCTTCTCTCTCTGTCTGTCTCTGTCTCTGTCTCTCTCTGTCTCTGTCTCTCTGTCTCTGTCTCTCTCTGTCACACACACACACACACACACACACACACACACACACACACCACCTACACATCAGTGACGTTTTTGCCTTCCTTGTGATGAAAAGATTATATATATATATATATATATATATATATATATATATATATATATACATACACGCTCTCACATCCAGATTGAGCACTCTGGAAGAATGGTAGACTTTGAAAAAACAGTAGCTACATTAGCATCTACGCATCGATCATTCAGTAATGAATTAGAGCACCCTAGCTACTGGCGTATGATACATTAAACGCTAAAAGTCTGTCTCCCTCTACTGGGCGCCCATAGCTCAGAGGTAGAATCACCGACTGACGCCAATTCGGTCGGGTTTCAATCCTGGGTTAAAGACAATCGGTTGTCTAACCGTAGTGATGAGCTGTGATACAAAGAAATAGATCTGTCTGCGGATGACTATATATATATATATATATATATATATATATATATTATATATATATATAAATAAATTTCAAATTTTCTCTACTTACTAATTATGCAGGTATTTAAAAAAATATTCAGACTAATTGGATTAGCGAAGTTACTTGCAAATTACGATTTTCTTCTGGAGGCAAAAAGATGGTAACTAAATATGAACATGAACCGAAGACTTTCAGGAATTTTTTGACAAAAGTCATTGTTAGTTTATAATATGTATAAATATAAAAATAGTTTATGGGTTAAAATTTTCAAACCTATTTTAAAAGTTAATCAACGAAAACAGCTCAATATTCAACAATAAATGCTGTGAAATTATCTCAAAATTATATTTATAAGATAAAAGTATTTATACAATTCTCTTTATGTCTACATAATCATAATTAAATGTTTACATATTTTTAAGTTTTAAAAAAATATGTATCCATTCAGAAAAAATATTTAACAGATTCTTTTCTTTCCTTTATTCTCTCTTTTTAGATATCTTTAATTGGTTAACTTCTCAATTTTTATTTTTAATTAATTTTATTTCTTGTTAATGTAAATTTATTTTAATTATTAAAACTGTGTATATGGGTTCGAATATATTATTGTATCTGAGTGAAATAAGTATTTTCTTCGAAACAAATTGCACGTGTAAAAAAAAATATCAAACTTTCTTAAAGATTGTCAAAATCATTGTTTCTCTGAAAGTCAAAGTCTTTATAAACTACTTTCAGAATTTATTAATACACGAAATTGTCAAACGTTAAAAATTCTTTCTGATCGTATTATATAATTATATTTTCTGTAATTAGTTATCATAAACAAATTAATTCATTTTTTTTCATTATCATCTAAAAATGTCTACTTTATGGTGAATAATATGATTTTAATAGATTCAGTTATTTTATAAAATTTTCCTGTTTTATACTTCATGGAAATAAGTAATTACTAGATATAACTGACAGATTCTTTGCTATGAATGTTTTAGTTACTATTATTTATTAATAATTTAGTTCTCCACGTGTCCGCCCCCAGTCGTATACTCGTGTTGCATAGCAGTCAGGCCTAAGTTAAAGACTGAACATAAGTCTTGTCAGATACAAAACGTACACGTATGAATATTTCCATCCCATCAAGAACGACGGTTGTGACGATCTTTCGTCTTTGTTATTTCGATTTCACGAATTTAAATGCATTGGAAGATGGATCCAATTTTATCACTATTGAACGTACTAGTTGTAAATGTGAGTTCTATGCTAAGAGTTACGCTCTTTTCCCTTCTCATATTATGGTCTTCAATCATTTAAAGGCAATGTAACGCCACTTTGAAATGTCCTCAGTATTTCTTTCTGATATAAGGAATATACATACACCTTGGTTCCCTCTCACAGTAATATGATTGGCTGGTGTCAACCATAAATACAGACTAAAGCGGGGACGACTAGCACTAGGCCTATTGGAACGTCTATTGGAAAGCCTATTGACTACGCCTATTGCATAAGCCTAGGCCTAAGCATATTGCATACGCCTACGACAAGTACCAGTCTATAATGGTTACTTACTAGATTGTCTTACCCGATTACATTGCCGAAACCACTTAGCTACTTCGAATAATTCTTCTTCTTCTATGTGCCTTGTCCCTCCAGGACGTAGGCCATCATAGCCTTCCACGTTTCCCTGTCGCTGGTGGCTCTGAGAACACCTTCTTCTGTTAAAACATGCAATCCTCGTTCCGTCATCTACCTGATTAGGTCCTTCAAATATGTTATCCGTTGCTTTCCCCTGTCTCTTTTCCCTCTACCTGGCATGTTAGTATCAAATTCTCCAAGCCCTCTTTCCTCATTGCGTGACCCAAGAACTTCAGCTGTCTCTTCCTGATGCTCAGTATTAATTTTCTTTTTGTTTCCATCATTTCCAAGACCTCATCATTGCTCACATGCTCCATCCATGATATTCGCAGCATCCTTCTGTAGAACCACATTTTAGTTGCTTCAAGTTTGTGTTACATCTTTCTTGGTATTGTCCAGTATTCATTGCTATATTGTCAATGACGGACAGCACGTAGCAATCCAGTACTCTCTTCCTTGTTTCTAGCCAAATTGTCCTGATTCTTAATACTTTACACAGCTTCTGAAACGCGTCATTCGCCATGCCAATTCGCCTTCGGATCTCTGTGTCGCACTTTCCGTCTTCTGTTATAACGCTTCCCAGGTATTTAAATATTTTAATTCATATATCCCTTTTCCGGGACGTAGTAATTTCATACGTTCTAGCCCTTGCTTTTTAGTATCTGTTTTCAAAATTGATTCGTTTGAAAGGATTCAAGAGAAAGAGAATACAATTCTAGTGGTATATCGACCATTACTCCAGTCCTTTCTACATCACCCCGGGGGTATCTTGTTCTTTTCATTTCTGTCTACCTTCGCAACTGTCTTCTCACCTCTATTCCCATCCTTTTCTTGCCTTTTCTCTGTAACAGATCCGTCTCTCTCTTCAATCTCCTCCTTTTACACTCTTATGTAGTCACCCCCTGCGCATCAGTGACGGTACCGCCTTGCGTGGGGTGAAACGATTAAAAAAAAAAATTGATTTACGATACCCACTTATTCTCAGAGTTCTAATATGTATTTAGGACGCACAGATTTTTTTTTAACTGAAGAAGCGAAAGAGAACAAACGCTTTTCAAGAGAAATGCGGTTTTTATAAAATTGTCCACTTTGTCGCAACAAACACACACAAACACACACACAAGCACACAAGCACACACGCACAAAACAGGCACATACACGCAGACACACACACAGACACACACACAAACACACACAAACACACTCACAAACACACATATGCATACAGAGACACACACAAACACACACGCACACACAAACACACACATATACATGTACACAAACACACATACATACACAAACACACACATAGACACACAAACACACACATACATACATACAAACACACAAAATCACACACATACACACAAACACACACACAAACACACACACATACACGTACAAAGACACAAACACAATCACACACACACACACACACACACACACACACAAGCTAGTTCAATCAAACACATACCTAACGGAATAGAATATAGATTATCCGAAAAATGTCTCTTATAAAACGATTTTTGATGAAAGAAATTAAGATTACGAAAAGACTTCAAAAGAAAATGGTCGTAAAATAAATTGGACTAACCTCAAATAATCAAGCAAATGTTGACTTATAAGTGGAAGCGAAATATAATATTAACCCCATTTTCATTTAGAAGTCAAAAATATGGAAATGTTTTTTGAATTGCTTAATAAGGACTTCTATAAATGTTCTGAATAACAGGAGAGATTGTGTAGAAACACAGTCAAAGCTATATTTGCAGTTCAGGAAACTACATAAAAGGACAAAACTCCACAAATATCAAAGAGAACCTGCAACAAGATATCGTCATTAATGAAAAATGTAGCCGTAGAGATAAAAGTAAGTGTCTACTTGATGGCGTTTGTAAAACCGCAGGAGTTATTTCAAAAGCAATTCAATTTATAAACAGACAGATCAAAATATACGTGGGATTTTAAAAAAAAAAGCGAAAACATAAACACAATCAACATTCAAGCTAGAAAGCCTTAGGAATTGTACAAAACCAGCCAACTACGTGTATAAATTGAATGAAAAAAACCCTAATGTGATTGGGAGTACATTAAGAAAGGCCAGACTTCGCAGATTTGTGGCAAGAAGAACTGTTGGCTATAATATCATTTCCAGTACGAGGACGGTTATTAAATGAATGGCCAGAAATAATGTCCGGATGTATCAGTCAATGATACAGTCCGAATGTATCAGTCAATGATGCAGATTCTCAAAAGCGGCATGACTCAATAGGTAGAAGATTTTACAGCAGTAAACAGACGTCTCATACATGATTAGGGAAAAGATGAAAAAATTTGTTTCGTTACAATTAATTTGCACAATAATCGCGAGGTATTCTGGATGGGTTTGAGCAAATGGATGGCGGAGAGGAGTCTTAAAAATATGCCAAGTGAAAAGATATTAAGACCGGCAAAAGACAAGTGGAAATCCATGAACACCTACGTCTTGAAGGAACACGGTACATAAGAATGAAGAGGTATTATCGCAAATCTACATCGAAGCTATAAAACTTTAAAAATTGCACAATAAAATTGATAACGACGTGTGAAAATAAATTTAAAAATGAAAAAGATCCTTATGTAATCTGGAGTATATTGAGAAAGGCCAGACCTTGCAACGATGGTGATATCTTGAGAGTGTGTCAATAAGAAAAGTTCGATATAGTATTAGTTCCAGGATAAGAAATGTTACTAAATGAATGGCCCGAAATAATCTGTTCTGTGTGATAACTCATTAATTGGAGAAAACAAAAATCCGGTTTAATATGTTTCCCAAAGATATTTGTACGTAAATAAATGCAACGATTCGACTGAAATCGAAACCGGCTCTCCGATTTCTTGTTCAGTGCCGATATCTCACTGCAACGCACACCAGTATGTATAAACATCAGAAAATTTATTTTGGGTCGGATAAACCCGGATGAACAATACTATTTCTCTGGTTTCGAACAACTTCTCCCCTATTTTAAACTTCTTTTAAAATTCCTGTTGTGCGTTCAAATTAAAGAATTAGAAAATCAGTTAATTGCATAACGACACTGGAAGGTTGAAACCTTGGGAGTGTAATCGGCCGATCTTTCTAAATTTAATGTATATATATATATATATATATATATATATATATATATATATATATATATATATAATAAGTCCTCTGAGTAAATGGTATCATGGCTGAGACTAAGAACTACAATTATACCAACTTAGAGGCAAACCCGAAGCAAAAAATAAATTAAAAGGGCTGAAAAAATACAGACATACAGGCAGATAAACAGACACACACACAAACATCTTTCCTCTCATATATATATATGTTATCGATTTTCTGCACTATTGTAAGAACTGCAACCTTGAAATTTCTGAATATAGCTTCTTATGTCTTTGTCTATGAGTGTATCAAATTTGATTAACATCGGGCCACTCCTTGTATAACCCGAATTTTTCGATTATCAATTTTCGATATTTATCGGGGGTACCTCGAGACAATACCTAGCTAAGAATACTCGCGGACGCTTATAGTACAACTGTGTAAATTTTCAAGAAAATCGGTTAAGAACTGGCGTGGAATTTTAAGAAAATAGATTAGAATAATGAAATGTGACCGTGCGGTGTCTTCAGCTCATTTGAACAAGTAATATGGATTATAACACACACACACACACTCACACACACACACACACACACACACACACACACACATATATATAGTTATATATTCCAAATCGACGTGTCAGCAGTCTGACTGACTTACGTAGAGTATCTTTGAGTTGACATCCGTTCTTAAGCGTGCACTTTCATTATATGTTGCGTGTGTATATATGTTTATGTAAGTATGTGTGTATGTATTCGCTTAAGTGGTGTAATGATCAATTTTTTCTCTAATTTTTCACTTTTAATGGAGCGATCTTTATTTTTATTTCTGTTTTGGAGTTTGATTTTTTTGGTGGGGTCTTTATTTGTGAATTTCCTTCGCGAAGAATCTTCTGTACAATAAAGACGGAAGCTGGTGATGGTTCGCCATAAATAGGCCATACTTCCGCTTAACCATAGAATAACGTATATATCATAAATTTTACATATATTTACTCTATATATATTTATATACAAATATATTTAGAGCTCTCCTAGAGAGTTAGTCTACCGCTTTATGTACAGGATACTCCTTTGGATTCTTCTATATCTACACTGCATGTTTATATATATATAGGTAACTGACACACACAGAGACACACACAGACACACACACAGCCAAAGTTCTATTTATAAATAAGTTTAGATTTAAGCGTCATAATAGATTAGTATTAGTATAGTATTGGTATAGTATTGGTATAGTATTGGTATAGGTATACTGAAGGATTCATTCTAGAAATTGAATAGAGTATTGAGAGACGGGAAGTTTTTGATGAAAACAAAAATAATATTGGGCTATTATGTGATGTCTGTCTTTCAATATGATAGCGAATATTAGACGATCTATTCAAAGATGAAGGAAATGCCATATCTTTCCCAGATATACCAGTTTTAGTTAATTACTTCAGGTTTTCAAATTTTTGTTTCCTCTACTGTGATTGGGTATAGAACTCTCACTTTTTGGATCAATCAACTAACGCCTTTATTAACTGCTGCTGCTACTGATGATGATTTTTTGTGATAATACAACCCGCACAATGTGCTTTTTAAGAGAGAGGGCACGTGAGCGAATGATAAGTAACTTAGCCCTCCTGAACTTTACATTCACTTTCGAATCACACCATTGTTGATTCCTCAAAGAAGCGAGCGCAGATGTCATCTGGGACTTCAGAATAGGCCGACTGCACCTATGCAGAGAAGTAATCATCCCCTCTACCAAAATAAATGGTACATCCTTGCATGGCGATAAACTACATCTTGGTTCTAGGTATGACGATAAACTGCATTCGGCAGCAAGGCTTTTGATTGATAGGTTTTGACGAGCTTTCACCCACGTAACAGCCGAAGCAGCCGAAATGTGATTCTACAGTAGGATGTTGAGAATACCATGAACAAAACATGTGAGCAACTACAAACTATTAGAGATGAAGGATTCAAACAGGAAACTAACACTTAATATCAGGAATATACAGCCAAAGTTTCTAGAACATGTAGTGAGGAAGGAGGTCTTGGAGAATATGATGCTCACGGGTCAGATAGAGGGAAGGTAAGACCTCGTGGCATGCTTGATGAACTTGAGTAGAAGGATTGCAGAGAGGAGTTTAAGCGGAATAACAAGAAAGAGACGTTAAGAGCTGTAATAGATAGAGAAATATGAGGGGGCATGGGACACAGAAGACTGGCGTCGTGATTTCATAGATTTACAGTTGAGCTGGATACATGTAGCTGTAAATTTTATGATGACCGTTTCCTTTCTCACACTTCCCATGTGTGGAACTCCCTTCCAGCAAACTTTAAACTTCAAAAATTGAACTGCAATATCAATCGCTATCTACTGTCCACTTGTTTGCTCTTTTTATTCTTGTTCATTATAAATTTTCTGTTTCAAATTGTTTATACACTTCGTTCTTGTTAGTGGCTTTATTCCCTTGCATTGAATGAAATAAAAGTAGACTTTGGCTTGTTTTTACGCTTTATTAACATCCTTATACGACACTTGCAAATTACTGATTGCAACCACAGCGCCACTGTATAATTCGATTCATATAATTTTACTCATATAGCTTGGATTGATCCACTCTCTGCTTTTAATGAACTTACCGGCAGTGCTTCACGTTAAGATCATCTTCATCTGGTATTATCATTGAGTTATTCCTCGATTTACTGTTTTCATTTTATTTTATTTTACGGTATCAATCGGTGATTTAACGCCGACAAGATTATTGGGCTAATTTTTTATGAATAGAATATGTATTCATTATCAGAAATCAGTTTGTAGATCATGTTTCATTGTTGTGTTTTTGTTGACTTAAATATATTGCTGGTGATTTTAAAAAATGTACGGCTGTTATCTTTACTGTAAAAAGTTATTTTATGCTTTCATAGTGTATTGATTTTGTCTATACAAACTATGTGCCCCTAGCTGGAATTCTAACAGGTGCTATCACACTGGGTCATGGGGTCCCTTTAACAACATCAATTCAGACGTGGTTGAACGTTCATCGAAACCTCCCAGTCAAAATCTTTGCTGCCGGATGCAGTTTATCGTCATACCTAGAATCAGGATGTAGTTTATCGCCATGCAAGGATGTACTATTTAATTTGGTAGAGGAGAGGATTACTTCTCTGCATAGGTGCAGTCGGCCTATTCTGAAGTCCCAGATGACATCCGCACTCGCTTTTTGAGGAATCGGCAATGGTGTGATTCGAAAGTGAATGTAACGATATGGAGGGCTAAGTTACTTATCATTCGCTCACGTGCCCTCTCTCTTAAAAAGCACATTTGTACGGGTTGTATTATCACAAAAAAAAACCATCATCAGTAGCAACAGCAGTTAATAAAGGCTTAGTTGATTGATCCAAAAAGTGAGAGTTCAATACCTAATCACAACAAAGGAAACAAAAATTTGAAAAGCTGAAGTAATTAACTAAAACTGATATATCTGGAAAAGATATGGCACGTGGAATTAGAACAATCTACCTCCATAGATTAAATAACAGGTTCGATAAGAAATTCGTTGGTTACTTGACCCAAAGACTTGTGAGTTCAATACTTGGCTACAGCAGTTGTGAAAAAACAATTTAGAGAGTTGGGTTGAAGGGAGATGATTACATAATATCCGGAAGTTGCATCGCACATAGAACGAGAACAATGTACCTCAGTGATCGAAATAAAGAGTTCGGTTTGAAATTTCTAGCACCTGAAGAAGACTGGAGTGTACAACGGCCGAAACGTCGTAAATAAGGCAATAAAATGAGACCAAAGATGTAAATAAAAGTAGAGACTGATCTTTTGTTTCATGTTTAGGATTGGATTTACGTTTTCTTTTAAAGTATTCTCCTTCTTTTTCTTTCTAAAGAATTCTCTCTCTCTCTATCGGAATTGTGATATCACATAAAAATCATGTATATTAGCGGAATCCGTGGAATTTCAACGGAAGGAAAATTATGATTTCCTGGAAAAAATTTTACTTTGTCATACTACAAATGATAGTAACGTCTTCAAGCATAAAGTTATGGAATTATAAAATAATGATAACACATAGTGTAATTTTATTAAAATATCTATAAAAGTAATGTCCATAGAAGCTACTTTAACGTAATCTTATATTACTAGCGAAACCTGTGGAATTTCCACGGAAGGGTAATTTTACTTTGTCATACGACAAATGATAGTAACGTCTTCAAATATAAAGGTATTAGATAATAAAATAACGATAACACAGAGTGTAATTTTATTAAAATATCTATAAAAGTAATGTCCATAGAAGCTACTTTACTGTAATCTTATATTATATTAAGCGGCGTATGGACAGACCATAACCAAAATACTGTAAGCTATTTTGTGAGAGATTTTGAAAAAGAAAATGTTTTTCTTATTGGCGAAAAGTCATGGCTCCTGTGTATATTGTAAAGAGAAAAGACCAACTGAGTAATGGCCAAGTATGTAGAGGCCAGAAATTTCGTTATTAGGTCGCAGGATACGACAACAAACCTACCTATTTTTACTATATTGTACAGTACCCATACATATACGCACACACAATTACTGCCAGAACCACTAGCTTAAGCTGCTATTGATACGGTAATACTATAGACTCTCTTCTCCTACTCTCTCACTCTTTACTACCCTTCCGTTTGGCAAAGGTGAAAGACAGGCTGAGGAGAGTAAGAAGATAGAGGGGAAGGAAAAGCTTGTGTAGAGAATAAGTGTGTAACGGACAGAGAAACTAAGTAACTAAGGAAGGAACAAGCAGAATTATTAACCTCACACCCCAGTATAGCAATGAATGCAAGCGGACTCACAATTTAAAAGGAGATTTGTGGTATCAGAGATATAGTTCTACCGAAGGATGATGGAAATGTCACAAATGAAACATGTGAGTAACGATGTAATTCAAAGTATAATGGTAACAAAAGTACACATATTCTTATAATCAAGTTAAAAAAAGGATTGTCCTATAATGAGGAAAGATGGCTTAGAGAATTTGACACTCATAGGACAAATTGAAGTTAAGGAGGTTATAGTAATACATCGAGTACCCTACCTACAGCACAGTGATTTGATGAGACAGTAAAAAGATAAACATTCGTAGAAGATACAAAGAAAAGAAAATTCTAAAAAGCTACGATCGCCACATCCTAAATGTCAGAAGAAAATAGCGGAAACCTACCTACAAAGCTTGTGTAAATGAATGCCAGAGTAGTTATTGTGTAGGAGAGTAAAATAGAACATCTTTAAAAGGTAGAAATGAAAGGAAGTTGTGGATAGACATGATCTCCCATATCCAGAAAGAACAAAGAAAAACAGGGAGTTATCTACAGACCAAGCCTTTGTAAATACACAGGAGAACAAAGAATTAGATAAATAATAATAATAATAACAATAATAATAATAATTGGAATGATAAAAAATGGAACAAAACAATACATTGAAAGAATCCCTGGAAACCCTAGCTTAAGAGATATACAAAAAATTGTCTTATTAAGTACAATCCACACACTAAGGAGAACTTTGTCTATGTAACGCTAGGGATGATAGGGGAGACAGAAAAAACATGAAATGGAGCTATATCAACACACCACGACCTGCATTAGCAGACTTGGTAGGTAGTGCGACCATAGCAGAAATCGAAATATGATGAAATATGACATAATAATAATACAAACATTACTAAAGGCTACAAGTTATAGGGATTTGTGGGGAACCATGATCGCCCACATCACGAAGAGACATAGGGATATGGCTAGTAATCTACAAAACTCACTTGTGTTAATGGATGGGACAACAGGAGACAGGGGTCGATTGTAAGGTGGCACATATTCCTTAGTAAAACGAAGAAATCGCGGTAGTAGAAAACCATGATCACTCACGTGCTGAACAGAAGAGTAAACAGCGAAGACCTAGCTTGTGTAAATGAATATCAGTGATGAGATTGAAAGGGATAGTATAAGACGACATTACAATAGATCAGCAAGCGAAAGGACGTTGTAGAGAGTCGTGATCAAATATATACTGAAGACATTTATTTATTTGTCTACAGAGCGTTTATAAATGCATGGCAAAACAGAAAATGAACGTGGTAATAACGAATAAGGAAACGTTACTTAGATAAAAAAAAAAGGTTGTAGAGAGCTATTGTTGCTCACGTCCTGAATGGACACGGCACATAAATGAATAAAGAACTAGAATAACTTTAGTATCTAGAGAGGAGACCACAACCAAAGATAAAGTCAGGATGTGGAAGTCGTAAACATCAGTTTGTGCGATTAGAGTAGACAGTCTTCAGATCTTAGCCAGAAAAGCCTAAAATTCATAGATTAAAAAAAAAGAGAGAGAGAAAGGAATAGTGTAGATTATATTAAATTGATTGGTGCTGGTTCTGTGGACGGCTGGTTTATGGAAAGGAAAAAGGTAAAAGATTTCAAAGAATATTGTCTCGTTAAGATCAAACAGAAGGTTTTATTTGAAAGAGTGTCCAATCCAATCCATGGAATTTAAACACCAGAACCTCGAGTATTGGAAAGAAACAAAACAAAAACATTATGGAGAGGAATTAGCTACATCAGAGAAACACTTAATTTCAGCGAAAGAATAAGTAAGAAGTAGTGACTATTAAGAGTTTCTCAAGCTTTATCCAGTGCCGGCATCCTAGTATTGACAAGAGGATTCATCTGAGTGAACCACGAAAATATATATGATTAAGAAGATAAAACAGAATGAAGAGCACACACACACACACACACACACACACACACACACACACACACACACACACATATATATATATATATATATATGTATATATATAAAGTTAACATTGAAAGACCAAGCTGTTGTCTGTCAACCATTACAGGCAACCTCTCCTGCCTCCCATAAGCATGGACCAAGGGATTCACCCGGAGAGTAATACACTACGCCTCCTCGGACTTACCCTGTCCTCAGACCTCAAATGGAACCACTATATTGAATCCATAGCAAAATCTACTGCTAAGAAGGTTGGGTCACTATGTCGATCCAGGATGTTTTTTCCACCTGAATCCATCCTGCATATATACAAGTCAACCATCCGTCCGTGCATGGAGTACTGCTGCCATTTATGGTCAGGTGACCCTGCCGTTCTCCTCAGTGTTCTTGACAGGCTCCAAAGGAGAGTCTGTAATGTGATAGGTACTGATCTGGCGGCTCGACTGCAGCCACTTCCCCATCGTCGAAATGTGGCCTCCCTTTGTCTATACTATAAATACTTTCATGGCTTCTGCTCAGACGAACTTAAGTCACTGATGCCTCCTCAACAGGTGTTTACTCGTGCAACCAGACTGGCAACTGGGTCCCACCCATTCACAGTCAGGTTAGCCAAATGCAGACGACAATTCTACTCCTGCAGCTTCTTCTCTCGCACTTCCCGCCTGTGGAACTCTTCTTGCTTTCCTGACGGCTACAACCTCCAGAAATTTAAATGCAAAGTTAATACTCATTTACTAACCACTGGCCTCTAGCTCTCTCCCCTCCACTGTATAACCTTCCCTTTCTCTCCCCCTATGTATCTGTCATCGCACCTGCTTTCTCAGCTTTCTATTGTTCCTTTCTAACTAGTTTGTACTCCTCACTCTTTTCTAATTAATCTATTTACATTTATGTAATCCCCTGCACATCAGTGGCGTTTCCGCCTTGCTCGGGGTGAAATGATTAAAAAAAAAACAAAAAGAAAAAAAACACTAAGGCGAAGGACTGTTTCATGCTGGGCGCAATCATTAGGCCACCAGATGATTATACCAAGCATGAAACAGTCTATCGCCTCTGAGTGCTGGCTTCAAGCTTCACTTTCATATTTTCATACGATCTATCTCTGATACTGAGCACTTTATTCTCTAAATATAGCACACCTTAAATATATATATATATATATATATATATATATATATAGCATCACTCATTCAATAATGAATTAGAGCACTCTGGTTATTGGGCGTGTATAATGATAATATACGCGCTAAAAAGTCTGCCCTCTTCTACCGAGCGCCCATAGTCCAGAGGTAGAATCGCCGACGGACGCCAATTCAGTCGGGTTTCAATCCCGGGTTAAAAAATCAATCGGAGTCTAACCGTACTGATGAGCTGTGATACAGCGAAACAGATCTGTCTGTGGATGTGTATATATATATATATATATATATATATATATATATATATATATATAATCTAAAAAGGATGAGCAAATAAGTTAAATCCCCAAAACCAGATACTGTTAATATTAAGTTTATTAATATTAAAATTGATTTCGTTAGTTGCTGATGAAGCGAGAATTTTCTCGCTGAAATGGCCATTCAACGATTGTAAATTTTGGAAATTTTCGACATACTATATATATATATATAAATGTATACAAGCTATGTATAATTGCAACGTCAGTGTTTATTAAAATAGATATCATTTTCAAAAGTAACTAGAATCTGCAGATATTATTTTGTCAAGGTAACAAACTGGCGTCTATTTTAATCTAAGCACTGCTGACACCACGAAGTGACGGAATGGCAAACCTCACGAAACAATTCGTTTCGCCTTAGTGTGACTTTACATTCAAACGCTGCTCTCAGTTCAGCGAGTTTTGCAGATTTGTTAGCGTAGACTTTTAGGTTAACCCATAAATAAAAGTCTCGTGCTGTTATGTTATGCCTTGTGGTGCAGTGGATATCGGCTTTGAGGTTCGAACTTCAACTGAATTCGTTGCAGTCACTTACGCGCAAATACAATTGGGAAATATATTTGTCCGCTTCTTATCTCCCAGCTATGGGTTAAATAGCATGACATATAGGGTTCTGTAGCTTTGGAAATGTATGCCATCCTACTGCGGGAAAAACGTCAGCCAAATCAGTCATGTCTCTTTCAAGATATGATTGAACAAACGTGTATCATTTATGGCACTTAACTACTGTGAGGTCTAGGGAAAGCAGAGGTTATTCTAGAAATTAGTTCATCTGTTTCAGATGTATGGTAAGATACCAGTAGACTACAGTTTACTGGTTGCTAAACAAGGCTTTAGAACCCAATCGGTCCTTCTTTTTAACCTATAGCTAGAGGGAGATACGGCGGATTAACACGTTTCTCTGTGGCTAAGTGCGCATAATTGAATGCGATAAATTTAACTGGAATTTGAACTTGGCTCTCCGTTTTCTCGTTTCAAGCCGATATCCACTCCACCATAATGAACATCCATATTAATATTTCAATAAATAGATATTGTTGGTTATTTCTTTGAATAATTATGCTTTAACATGGTTTTATTTTTTTTATTTTTGGATGGAGGTTTACTGTTTGCCCATAGCTTAAGACTTATCAGGTGCTACCAGCTCAAATCAGGGAGGACCTGGGAACAACGACTAATAAAAAAGATTCTTCCATGCTTTTTTTTTAAAAATCAAATCACCCTGAGCAAGGCGGGAACGCCACTGATGTGCAAGGGGCTACATAAGAGTAAAAGGATTAGAGGAGAATGAAGAGAAGGACGTACCAATTAGAAAGGAGCAAGAGAAGGATGGGAATACAGGTGTGATGACAGTTGCGAAGGAAAGGATCTACAGGACAGTGTGGAAAAAAGTAGGGTCAAGTAGTTAAGAGATGAGAATTGACATTGCATTTAAATTCCTGGAGGTTGTAGCCTCCAGGAAAGCAAGCATAAGGATGCGAGTTCTACAGGCGAAAAGTGCGGGAAAAGAAGCTGCAGGAGTAGAATTGTCGTTTGCATTTGGTTGATCTAACTGTGAATTGGTGAGACCCAGTTGCCAGTCTGGTTCCACGAGTAAACCCCGTTGGAACAGAAGCCATGGAAGTATTTATAGAACAGACAAAGGGAAGCCACATCTCGTCGGTGGGGAAGTGGCTGTAGTCGAGCCGACAAATCGGTAACTATCACATTAATGGTTCTCCTTTGGAGCCTGTCAACAACACGGAGATGAACAGCGGGGTCACCTGACCATATATGACAGCATCTCAAAACTCGATCAAAGGCCTTCCTATCTAGTGCAGTTTTTAGCGTAACATTTTTTTTTTAATCATTTCACCCCGAGTAAGGCGGAAACGCCACTGATGTGCAGGGGGCTACATAAATGTAAAAAGATTAATTAGAAAAGAGTGAGGAGTACAACCTAGTTAGAAAGGAACAATAGAAAGCTGAGATAGCAGGTGCGATGACAGATACATAAGTGGAGAGAAAGGGAAGGTTATACAGGGGTGGGGAGAGAGCTAGAGTCCAGTGGTTAGTAGATGAGTATTGACTTTGCATTTAAATTTCTGGAGGTTGTAGCCGTCAGGAAAGCAAGAATACGGGAGCCAGTCCCACAGGCGGGAAGTGCGAGAGAAGAAGCTGCAGGAGTAGAATTGTCGTCTGCATATGGCTAACATGATTGTAAATGGGTGGGACCCAGTTGCCAGTCTGGTTGCACGAGTAAACACCTGTTGAGGCGGCATCAGTGACTTAAGCTCATCCGAGCAGAAGCCATGAAAGTATTTATAGAACAGACAAAGGGAGGCCACATTTCGACGATGGGGAAGTGGCTGCAGTCGAGCCGCCAGATCCGTACCTATCACATTACAGACTCTTCTTTGGAGCCTGTCAAGAACACTGAGGAGAACGGCAGGGGCACCTGACCATAAATGGCAGCAGTACTCCATGCACGGACGGATGGTTGACTTGTATATATGCAGGATGGATTCAGGTGGAAAAAACATCCTGGATCGACATAGTGACCCAACCTTCTTAGCAGTAGATTTTGCTATGGATTCAATATAGTGGTTCCATTTGAGGTCTGAGGACAGGGTAAGTCCGAGGAGGCGTAGTGTATTACTCTCCGGGAGAATCGCTTGGTCCATGCTTATGGAAGGCAGGAGAGGTTGCCTGTAATGGTTGACAGACAACAGCTTGGTCTTAGATGAATTGAAGTTCACAAGCCACTTCTTGCCCCAGTTCACCACAGAGTGTAGATCTCGCTCAAGGTCAGCAGCGAGATTATGTCTGTCCGCCACGACAGGCTTCTTACTGGTGCGGGAGTATATTGTAGTTTCATCTGCGTAGATGCCTACTTGGGACTTGATCTCATCTGGGAGGTCGTTGATGAAAATAAGGAGGAGCGTTGGGCCCAGGATAGAGCCCTGTGGGAGACCAGCATTCGTGTTGTAGGACGAAGAGGCACGCCCATTCAGAACGACCTTCATTTTGCGGTTATTTAAGAAAGATTAGATTAGGTCAAGCAGGCGACCGGTAATACCATAACCGCGTAGTTTGCATAGGAGGCCAGAGTGCCAAACCCTGTGGAAATCCTTGGAGATGTCCAGAGCAACCGCGAGCCTCGTCAGACGCATCAAGGGTCTGTAGCATGTACTCCGTCACGGTTGTTAGCAGGTCGACCGTGGATCTGGCAAAGCGGAATTCATATTGCCTGTCGGAGAAAAGTTTGTGGGCGGTGAGATGATGAACTATTTCAGCATTGATTATAGCCTCGAATACTTTCCCGAATATCGGTAGAAGACTGATAGAGCGATAGTTGGATGGGTCCGAGGGTTTCATATGATTGATAAATTCTCCCGTCGATATCGTCGGATGTGTTTTCAGTAAATTCTGTAAATTACTAATAGCGGTTAATTAACTGCACGTTGTAAGCCCCATTTTCTTCACCATAACAGGAAATCCCGATGAAAACACTGAATTTTTATTATTATTGTTTTATAGATTCTTTTGGGCCTAGTCTCTTTTCCTTTCCTTTGGCGATCATGTGTCGAAATAGACATGACTGACTGAGCAGAAGATTATCCAGCAGTAGGTTGCTATTGTTTTCTGCGGTAGACTGGTTGCCAGCCAAGGCAATAGAACCGAATCTGTCCTGTTATTTAACCCATAACTAGAGAGAAGAGACGGATTAAAACCTTTCTCAAGAATATCTGTGCGTAAGTGAATGCAAGGAATTCAACTGGATTTCGAACTCGGCTCCCCGATTTTTTGTTCTGAAACGATATCCTCTGCACCACAACGCACATCTAAAAATAGACGCTGTAGAAATCAAATAGCTTACCTTTCAACATGGCTGTCTCCTTTTGTCTCCCTGGAGGAAGGTGAACATTCAAGAGTGTGAGACTCAACTTCCTGACGTTTCCAACTAGCGTCCAGTTGGCAGACAGAAATAAACAGGGTTGTAACTGAATACATGTCCCTATGTGGCTCAAAGACAAATGGTGGATATTGTGCTCAATATTTATAGAGCTCAATGTACACACTGAAATTATCAGCCATTCACTGCTTACAGAATAGACTTGCCTGGAACAGAATGGAATCTTCCAGGTTATAATTTAAACCACCTACCAATTTGCCCTGGTGGTTTTTGGTCAGTCAGACCCAACTTCTATTCTAGTTGAGTACTGCTTGTTCCTTCCACAATATTTTTACAGGCGCTTACAGCACCTGGTATTCCTAAACAGTCACCCATCTTAGTACTGACCAAGATCGATGTTATTTTTTTTCCGGCGATCGGACGAGAACGGGGGCATTCAACTTTATATAGCCGTAAGCGAGTGACAGGCTCTTTTTTAGTACTTTTCCAGAAAGGGGAAATATTGTAAGAACTTGGACGAAAATATACTGCGGAGTATACCCAAACATATATTAAAATCAAGTATTTGAATTTTTGAAAAATTCTGTCGAAAATAACATCGAATTAATCCTTGAAATAATTTTATACTTTAAACTGCATAAAAAATCCACTCTCATCACATCAATATTCTGATCCTTCTCCTACCCACTTCCTGACACCCCCTATAACTCGTCCCTCTTTCTCGTTGCTTTCCTCGTATGTAACCCCCTGCGCACCAGTGGCGGGAAAACTGCTTTGCTTGGGTTGAAAAGATTTTTAAAAATATTTATATATAATAGCCGTATATAAAACAGTGCAGACGAAAAAATAATATTTAGTTTTTATGGTATATCAACCTCGGCGGGATCTTTAATTGCCAACGAAATTTTATTTATTTATTGTTGGTAATGCCTTTTTTTTTTCAACAATTTATTGTCGTTTTTAAACGCTTACAGCACCTGGTATTCTCAAACGGTCACCCATCTAAGTACTGACTCGGCTCAACTGCGGTGATCGAGCGAGAACCGGTGTATTCGACGTGATAGGCTGTCAGCCTGTAAAGTAATGAATAAAATGTTAAAAAGCGATGAAAATGAACTGTGACAGCCAAGACCTGCTATTAGAAACAGAAAAGTTAATAAGGAGAATAAACAAAAAGAGTAATCAGGAAAACAATAGATAGCCATTAGCATTTCATTTAATTTTGGCAGATTAAAGGTGGCTGAAAAGCATGGAGCAAGAAAGGAGTTCCAATAAGAGAAAAGTGCAGGAAATGGAACTTAGGTATATATCTAGTCAGCTCTACTGTAAATTGATGATATATCGACAACAATCTAGTATTGCAGTTAAATTCATAAAGTCTAGCTTTTACAGGGAAGAGCTAATTCGAACAATTACTTTTTTTTAAATCATCTCACCCCAAGCAAGGCATTCCACTGCCACTATTGCGCATGGGGCTACATAGGGGAAGGTAAAGAGAAGGAGTGGTTAGACATAGGGAATGTCAGGAGGAAGGTGACAGATGAGTAAGGATACCGAGGATCTTAAAAAATAATGCATGTTTTTTTTTTTAATCATCTCACCCCAAGCAAGGCATTCCACTGCCACTATTGCGCATGGGGCTACATAGGGGAAGGTAAAGAGAAGGAGTGGTTAGACATAGGGAATATCAGGAGGAAGGTGACAGATGAGTAAGGATACCGAGGATCTTAAAAAATAATGCATGTTTTTTTTTTTAATCATCTCACCCCAAGCAAGGCATTCCACTGCCACTATTGCGCATGGGGCTACATAGGGGAAGGTAAAGAGAAGGAGTGGTTAGACATAGGGAATGTCAGGAGGAAGGTGACAGATGAGTAAGGATACAGAGGATCTTAAAAAATAATGCATGTTTTTTTTAATCATCTCACCCCAAGCAAGGCATTCCACTGCCACTATTGCGCATGGGGCTACATAGGGGAAGGTAAAGAGAAGGAGTGGTTAGACATAGGGAATGTCAGGAGGAAGGTGACAGATGAGTAAGGATAGCGAGGATGAGGGTTGGGCAGATGGGAAGAGTGTTTGATAGAATGGAGCAGGTTAGTGTATTAGGAGGTGTCTATTGACCTTACATTTAAACTCCTGGAGATTGTAGCCGTCGGGGAAGCAATCGTGTGGAAGAGAATTCCACAGTCGGGAAGTGCGAGGAAAGAATTACTATAAAGGTATTTTTAAAACGGGACAGAAACTAACATACAAGTAGGTAAATTAGCAAACCCTAGCTGCCAGATCAGGACCAATAATATTGCTGATATTTCTTTGGCTCTTATCAAGAAATTCAAGGTAAATAGCTGTGGCACGGGATTATATGTGGCAGCAATATTCTATATGCGAATGGTAGACTTATCGTTATGAATGATAGATTTGAGAGGAAAAAAATTATCGCTGTGAAAAGACTTTCTAAACAGCTGACCTTGAAATGGAGTCAATATTGCCTTTCAACTTCATATCAGTTGAGAACGTTATTCCGAGAAGACTCAAATTAGTCAATGGAGGTTAGCATCAGCCATGCTAACGGAAAAAAGAACTTTAAGAAAACTACGATAACTCAAGGCTAAAGCAGGGACAATGGTTCATATTTGGCAGAAATATTCCAAGCATGGATGAATGTTTTTTTTTTGTCATTTTTTTAATCGTTTCACCCCGAGCAAGGCGGTATCGCCACTGATGCCCAGAGGGTTACATAAGAATTAAGATAGAAGGAGAGTAAAGAGGAAGACAGACCATTTACAGGGGTGGGGGTCAGAAAAAGGGCAGGAGAAGTATAGGAACACAGGTTTGAAGACTATTGCGAAGGGAGAGAGAAAGGAAAAGAACAAGATATACATGGTGATGTAGAAAGAACTGGAGTCAAGTAGACATAGGAATTGACATTGCATTTCAATTCCTCGAGATTGTAGCCATCAAGAAAACAAGTATATGGGAGGGAGTTCCACAAACGGGAAGTTCGAGAATAGAAGCTGATGGAGTAGAATGTTTTTTTTTGTTTCTTTTAAAGGTTTCACCTCAAGCAAGACGGAACTGCCACTGATGTGCTGAGGGCTACATAAGAGCAAAGGCTTAGACAAAAAGAGAGTGAAGGGAATGTCGAACCAGTTACAGGAGGTGTAAGAGAAAGGGCAAGAGAAGAATGGGAACACAGGTGTGAAGACGTTTGCGAATGTAGAATGAAAGAAAAAAAAATATACAGGGTGGTGTAGAAAGAACTGGAGTCAAGTGGATAAGAGATGGGTGTTGAGATTGCATTTAAATTCTTGGAAGTTGTAGCCGTCAAGAAAGCAAGAATATGGAAGGGAGTTCCACAGGTGAGAATTGCAAGAAATGAAGCTGATGGAGTAGAATTGTCGGGTGCATTGTAGACTTAAGAGATGTTTGTTCGCTTCTGGAGAGAAAAATCTCAAAGAACACAGTGTACCAACTTCCTTAACAGCTGACCTAGGAATGGATTCAATATAGTCTTTCGGCATCATGTTAGGGAACGTTAGCCCAAGAAAGAGCAATGTGTCACATGATTAGCTATACGTCTTTGAACTGACAACGCTGGATCTTCTTTAACCGTTCCTCTCCCCACCTCCCCATTTGTCAACATTCCTCTTCTTCTAACCATATGACTCGACCAATGTTAGCAGTTAGGGATGATTAATTTCTTCTTTCAAGGAATTCCATTCGTTGTGACGGTATTAATTTGTCCACTTTCACCCACGTTGGCTTCCGCCTGTCAGAGGAATAAATAGTTGAATAAAACGCCCGATAATTTTCTTTTTTTCTTCCTTTCTTTCTTTTCTTTCTTCTTTCCTTCCTTCCTTTCTTTCTTTTTTTCTTTCTTTCTTGTTCGCTTTCATTTATTTTTGTTTCAATCTTTTTCTTTTTTATTGGCCTTTTTGTACTTTCCTTCACGTAGCTCCATAATTTCATTTATTTTTCCTTATTCAATAATTCTTTCTTTATATTTCATATTCAGTCTTTACGATTTCTTTATTATTGAATACTGTTTGATATGTTTTTTTCTTTTTCTTATTCAAACATGATAATTTCTTTCTTTTTTTCATATTCCAGGCTGACGCTTTCTTTCTTTCTTTCTTTCTTTCTTTCTTTCTTAGTTTCTTTCTTTTTTAAGATCAAACTTTTTACTTTATTTCCCTATTCAAGCCTTACAGTTTCTTTCTCAGTATAGCCATCTGCTTTTTTCTTTTTTCTTATTCAAGCATCATTTTTTACATATTTAAGTTTTACACTTTCTTTCTTTCTTTTTTCCGCCTTTCTTATTGAAGTTATATGCCTTTCTTTCTTTCTTTCTTTCTTATTGCAGTTATATGTTTTTCTTTCTTTTTTCTTTTTTCTCTCTTCCTTTCTTTCTTTCTTTCTTTCTTTCTTCTCTCACAAAGTTCACCGTTCTACTTTTACATTCATATGAACCTTTCTTTCTTTCTTTCTTTTTTTCTTTCTTTCTTTTTTCCACCTTTCTTATTGTTGTTATTTGCCTTTCTTTCTTTCATTCTTTCTTTCTTTCTTATTGCCGTTATATGTTTTTCTTTCTTTCTTTTTTTCTTTTTTCCGACTTTATTATTGTAGTTTTATGTTTTTCTTTCTTTATTTTTGTTCCCACTTTTTCATTGCAGTTATGTTTTTTTTCTTCCTTATTCTTATTGTAATTATATGTTTTTCTTTATTTCTTTTTACTTTCATTTTTCTTTCTTTCTTTCTTTCTTATTGTAGTTATATGTTTTTCTTTCTTTCTTTTTTCTTTCTGTTTTTCTTTTTTCTTTCTTTCTGTCTTTTTCTTATTGTAGTTATATGTCTTTCTTTGTTTCTTTGTTTCTTTTTTCTTAATTTCTTATTGTAGCTATAGTTTTTTCTTTCTTCCTTTTTTCTTTCATTTTTTCTTTCTTTCTTTCTTTCTTTCTTCTTCTGTCTGTCTTTCTTCTTCTAGTCATATACTTTTTTCTTTCTTTCCTTCTTTCTTTCTTTCTTCTTCTAGTCATATACTTCTTTCTTTCTTTCTTTCTTCTAATTATATACATTTTTCTTTATTTCTTTCTTTCATTCTTTCTTCTTCTAGTCATATACTTTTTCTATCTTTCTTTCTTTCTTTCTTTCTTCTTCTTTCTGTTTTTCTTCTTCTAGTCATATAATTTTTCTTTCTTAATTTCTTTCTTTCTTTCTACTTCTAGTCATTTACTTTTTCTTTCTTTCTTTCTTTCTTTCTTTCTTTCTTCTTCTAGTGATATACCTTTTTCTTTCTTTCTTTATTCTTTCTTTCTTTCTTTCTTCATGTAGTCATATACTTCTTTCTTTCTTTCTTTCTTCTTTTAGTCCTATAACTTTTTCTTTCTTTCTTTCTTTCTTTCTTCTTCTTGTCATATACCTTTTTCTTTCTTTCTTTTTTCTTTCTTTCGTTCTTTCTTTCTTCTTCTGTCTGTCTTTCTTCTTCTAGTCATATACTTTTTTCTTTCTTTCCTTCTTTCTTTCTTTCTTCTTCTACTCATATACTTCTTTCTTTCTTTCTTTCTTTCTTCTTCTAATCATATACATTTTTCTTTATTTCTTTCTTTCTTTCTTTCTTCTTCTAGTCATATACTTTTTCTTTCTTAATTTCTTTCTTTCTTTCTACTTCTAGTCATTTACTTTTTCTTTCTTTCTTTCTTTCTTTCTTCTTCTAGTGATATACCTTTTTCTTTCTTTCTTTATTCTTTCTTTCTTTCTTTCTTCATGTAGTCATATACTTCTTTCTTTCTTTCTTTATTTCTTCTTCTAGTCATATACTTCTGTCTTTCTTTCTTCTTGTAGTCCTATAACTTTTTCTTTCTTTCTTTCTTTCTTTCTTTCTTTCTTTCTTCTTCTTGTCATATACCTTTTTCTTTCTTTCTTTCTTTCTTTCTTTCTTTCTTTCTTTCTTTCATTCATGATACTTCCCGTATTTTTATTCACACTATACCCTTACCCTTTGCTTTCTTTTTTATTCTTATTTAAGCATGAAGCTTTCTTTCTTTCTATTTCTTATTCAGTTCCTTTCGATTTCTTTCAGTCTTTCTTATTCATGACATATGCTTTATTTCTTCCTTTCTTTCTAATTCATATTCAAGACATACGTCATATTTTTTTCTTAAAGTCTTAAGATTTTTTGCTTTCCTTCTTATTCAAACTTGATACATTCTTTCTTTCTTTCTTTCTTTCTTTCTTCCCTCACAAAGTTCACCGTTCAACTTTTACATTCATATGACCCTTTCTTTCTTTCTTTCTTTCTTTTTCGAGCCGGTTACTCCTTTTCTTATTCAAACATACTTTCTTTCTTTTTACTTTCTTTTTTATTCAAGCTTGATATTTTCGTTCTCTCTTCCTTATTCAAAGCTATTATTTCTTTCTTTTTTTTTTCTGGAATCTGACTTTATCTGTTTTTCTTTTTCTTTCTCCTCAAATACTGATTTTTTGTTTCTTTCTTTTTTCTTTTTTTTATTCAAGCCTTATTCATTAATTAATTCCTACAGACATTCTTTCTTTCTTTCTCTTTCATGTCTGATTCATTTATTCATTTTTCATTCTCTTTCAGTCATGATCTCTTTTCTTCAATCTCTCTTGCATTCATGCATTCTATTTTTTAGCATTTTTATTTATTTCCTTCATTAATTCTTTCATTTTTTCTTTCTTTCTTGTTTGGATTTAATACATCACTTGAATTCTGAATTTTTTTTCTTTCTTTCCGATTTCAACGTAAGTCATTCTTTTTCTTTTTTTCTTTTTCTCTTTCTTTCGTCTGCTATTTTTTCATGTGTTCAATCATCTGTTTTTTTCTTCTTTTCTTTTTTCATTCGTTTATTTTTCTCTCGTCGGAACATTTGTTCTTATTTTCTTGTTTTCGAATTCATTTTTGTTTTACATTATCTGCCTATTCGTTTTATCTCCTTCCTTCCTTATTTTTTTCCTTCCTTACTTCCTTTCTTCTTTCCTTCCTTCCTTCCTTCCTTCCTTCCTTATTTCTTTCCTTCCTTCCTTAGTTCCTTCCTTCTTTCGTTCGTTCGTTCGTTCGTTCCTTCCTGCTTATCTTCCTTCCTTCCTTCCTTCCTTCCTTCCTTCCTTCCTTCCTGCCTTCGTTCGTTCGTTCGTTCGTTCCTTCCTTCCTTCCTTCCTTCCTTCCTTCCTCTGTTGAAGCTCATTTCCTCCTTGACCGGACTTTGCCAGCAATATACCGGTAGACGAATATTTATTGACGGAGGGAACCTGTACATATCGGACACACGGACACACGAGGGAAATTGGCGCGGAAATATTGCGACGGCTCACTCCGGTTTAATGAACAACCAATGGGGACACACACGGACACAGAAAAACTGTAGATACCCAATCACGCCGCGATACATGCAGAGAGTCAAACAGGGACACACATGCAAAAACAAAACGCAGAAATACACAATCTGATTTACATAGAAATGTACACATGACAAAAAAAGCAACAGGCTTACCCACCCACACAAAATCGACACAGATACAATGGCGTCTTTAAACCTACGCATAGATATGCACATATGTAAACTGAACGACATTTTCTTCACATTTCTAGGGGTGATGAAAAAATATTGATATTTGTTGATATAGTTTGATTTTAACATGTAGTATTAGGCTGCATATCTTATGTCAAGAATTGTGCATCTGGTAAAGATCCAAAATAAACCGAGTTGATTGAAGCCATCCTCGCAACACAATGCTAACTCTGACGTGAAATACATTTGTTTACCTTCCATTCTAAGTTATTGATAACCGCCGCTACGAGTTCGTTGTGTACTGGTTAACGATCAAAAGCAAACGCTTGTAACACAACTCTGAAAATCTAAATTGCAGTTGTAAAAAAAAAATCGCATCAGACGAACACTTCTACAAACACACAGACACACACGCACGCACACACACACACACACACACACACACACACACACACACACACACACACACACACACACACAATAACATACCCTGTCCGCGGACAAAAGCTGCCGGTAGTGCCAGGAGACGGTGTTTTAGTTAGTACCGCCTTAGCCACCGAAATTGTTCTTACTCTGTTGAGTGACTTGTCCCTTCAGGACGTACGCGATCATGGCCTTCCACGTCTCCCAATTCCTGGTGGCTCTTAGCACCCTTTCTCCTGTGAAACCTCGCAATCTCCGTTCTGTCATCCAACTGCTCAGACCTTTCAAATATATTATCGGCTACTTTTCTCTGTCTCTTTTTTCCTCTATCTGGCCTGTTAGTATCAGGTTCTCCAAGCCCTCCTTCCTCATTACACAAACTTCAGCTTTCTTTTCCTAATATTAAGTATCAGTTTCCTTTTCGCTTCCATCATTTATCTGACCTGTGAGTATCAGGTTCTCCAATCCCTCCTTCCTCATTACATGTCCCAGAAACTTCATCTGTCTTTTCCTGATGCTAATATGAGTTTCCTTTTCGTTTCCATCATTTATCTAACCTGTAAGTATCAGATTCTCCAATCCCTCTTTCCTCACTGCATGTCTCAGGAAATTTAGTTGTCTCTTCCTGATGCTCAATATTAATTTTTTTTTGTTTACACCCTTTCTAAAACTTCATCATTGCTCACATCACATGCTCAATCCGCAGCATTCTTCTGTAGAACAACATTTCAGTTGCTTCAAGTTTTTCCTTCATATTTGATTATATCGTCCAGTATTCACTACCATATTGAAGAACTGACATCACACAGCAATCCAGTACTATCTTCTTTTGTCTCTAGTGAAAGTTTCCTGTCTCTTAATATTGCAGATCTACATTTGGGCTGCTCCAAGCCTTTCCTTAATCTTTGATGATATTGTCCAGCATTCACTGCCATATTGAAGAACTGGCATCACATAGCAATCCAGTACTCTCTTCTTTGTTCCCTCTCCTGATTGGCAGCTGACGAGGGCAGGGTGATGCATGTGCTTTTCGGCGTTGTATGTTAAAAAAATGATGAAAATACAGTTTTAAGGCATGCTATATTTACGGATCCGATGTGTGTTGTGGAGCAGTGGATATCTGTTCGGAACGGGAAATCGGAGAGCCAAGTTCGAATTCCAAACAAATTAGTTGCATTCACTTTCGCGCAAACACATTTGAAAAGACATTCATTCACCCTTTCTTCCAGCAGCTATGGAATAAATAACAAGACACATTGGGTTCTATAGTCTTGGCTGGCAAGCAGTTTACCGCAGAAAATAATGGCAACATACAGCGGGAAAATCATCTGCCTAGATTGAGCGGCCTTTGCAGGTGAGGATGTTAGGAATCTCTCCTAAACTGCTTGCGTGAAACCGTCACAGGTAGAGTTATATCTTTCGTTGCGAATAAAAACTTGGAGGTAATTGACGTTACCCCCGCCACCTTTCCGTACTGGTTGAAGAAAGCCCCGACCTGGTCTTCGGAGATATCCATGGACACCTCGATCAAAGTAACTCGGGTCTTCCGGGTGACCATGTGTTCGGTTTGAAGACAGAGCGTCTTCGTGACCATCGTTGTTTCTGCTAATTCTTTCGCCTCTCCGGGTGTGCCAAGCAGGACGTCCCACATGACATGGCGTCTACGTGCTACGGCTTTGGTTTTGATCTGGAAGGTTTTTATTGTTTCCTCCACTGTTTCTATGCTGACGCCCACAAACTTGTGGGTCTTCGGATCCTTCGTCAGCAGGGAAATGATCCGGGGTTCGATCAACTTAAGGTTTTCTGGAACGGAGAGGAATTATGTTCCAGTGATTTACTTGGAGTCCTAGGTGCGTAGGTCTTCATAATACGCCTCGTTATTCTTTGGCTTCCCTCCACTCCACGCGGAAGTGGAGGGAATTGGCGACTTCGGCCTTTGCGAGGCCTCCGACCTGGGTACCTCCAGTGTTTCCTCCAATCCACACCGATGTGGAGGAAACAGGTGATCCAAACGTTTTCAAGGTCACGGTCCTCCTAACGACGGAGTCTTCTCATTTCTTTGCTCCACTCGATGTAACTGACGATCCTGGACCTTTTGAAGTTTCACTTTCCTTCAATGTGGAGAGGACCGGCATCTCTGGCTTTTTCGAGGCCATGGTTCTATCTCTCCTGGCAGTATTTTTTCACCTGTAAATACTCTTCGACCGAACTTCGATTCCAAGGAACACTAAAACTATACGAAAAGCACACGCGAATTGATTCCTGCTGCTAGTTGCTAAAATCGAGACGCTAACTGCTGATCAAGTGATAGTTGCAGTTTATATAGCCGAGCCAATCCCCGCGCTTATTCCATGTTCGCTTGGCGGGAACATGAAACAAGCGACGTGATTGGTCGTGTCACACACAATGGATTTAATTGGATGAGGTTGTTTATGTGGAATAGTGCATTTAGAATTTAGGTGTGATATTGGTAAGTTGACGATTGCAATAAATAGACGATTCCACAGGTGTAATCTATATTTGAGATCATAAGTATGTGTCGCCATAGAAATAAGTAAAAATTACAATAATTTTCCTATTCCTAAAATTAGTCCCATTAAATTTTTTTTTTAAATTTGGCCAAGCAGTTACTTCTCCTCCAACTACCACTACTAACTCAAGGGTCAGGTCACATACCTCCCACTACCAAGGAAAAATGACTACTAAATCCCTTCCCCCATCCCAACACCTCACTTTAACCCAAGCTAACCTCTAGTCTTAGAATTTTTCCTCGTTCTGTTTATAAGCGGTTAAAATATCGATGCCTTAAAATGACATGTTGAAAAGGCTATTTCCGTAATAAGTTTTATCTGAATTTACACACACACACACACACACACATACACACACACATACACACACACACACACACACACACACACACATATATATATATATATATATATATATATATATACAGTACTGAGCTAAAGTATTAAAACAAAAACTATTTTATCTTTTATGAGGCATACTGACATAAAATAAACAAGTCAATTAAAGTAATTTTATTTGATTTACTCAACAATTGCTTTAGCAATAAAAAAATAATTGTTACAAAATAAATTTAATATTTAGTATAATAGCCTTTTGCTTTGATCACAGTCGTCATTCTCTCAGGCATTGACATCACAAGCTTCTTCAATGTATCTAATGGTATCTCCTGCCTAGCAGCTTATATTTGTTCCCAAAGTGTGTCATGCGAAGTAACATTAGATTTATCAATTCGAGAGGTGGGGGAATAAGAAAAACGTCAGTCATATCCAAGGATAATAGAATAATGAGTAGTTTTAAAATAACTTGTTGAATAGAAAATAGGAAAAATTAAATACAACTTGCTTTTAATACATTTCTTTTACACCTAGTTTTAAATAATCAATGTTTATTTGCAATTTACTTGGCTTTTCACCCGGTATTTAAATTTCAGTGAGGTTTTTAAGAAAATCGTCCCTGTCCTAACTCTTTTGTAAGATGTAAGGACAGGGATGATTTTAAACTTTATTTTGATGCCTCATTAAATAGATAAAATAGTTCTTGTCCTAATATATTGCACAGTACTATATATATATATATATATATATATATATATATATATATATATATATTATTTTTTTTTAAACGAGTGGTTTCTTCAGGCGATTTTTAATAATAATTTTTAATAACTCGTTTAAAAATGAAAAATATTCAAAAGTTCTACAATATAATTGTACAGAACACTTTTAATACAAATGTGTGAAGGTCTAACCCTATTAAAACCAAAAACTAAGTATTAAACAATCAAATATATATATATATATATATATAACATAGTGATGTTGTAAGTTTAAAAATGTTGTAAGTTTAAAAATGTATATTTTTGACAGTATTTATTTATTTCTATTATTATATTTGATATTTCAGTCCGTCCTCGGCCTTTCATCAGAAATGATTTTAAAATTTAACTTAGAAACGTATTTCGCGAGGAGCGTTCGTCCAGAGATTGTTTACATCACGTGACGCAGAAAGCGACAGATTTTTTTTAATATTTGTAAACGTAGACCTATCTTTAATAATACTTATAAATGTTGTTTGAAAGAATATGTTTTAAGTGTATCTGAAAAATGTTTAACTATTGAAATATATATAAAGATTCAAAACACCTAAGTCCCTATTTAACCCTAGCCTGTATGCATTTAATTTTAAAATCCAGTATTATTCTTTCTTTCTAATTTAAATTTTAAAATCATTTGTTTCTGATGAAAGGCCGAGGACGGTCTGAAATATCAAATATAATAATAGAAATAAATAAATACTGTCAAAAAAATATATTTTTAAACTTACAACTATTTAATAGTTTTCCTATATATATATATATATATATATATATATATTGTGTGTATTTTAGCAGCATTTTTTCATTAATGCAGGTTTCATTGAATAATATAGACAAGTTTTGTCTATTAATTTATAAATTCATGTGTCCATTTAGAGAATGTATCTCTAACAACCTCAATAATATCTACATCGGCCACACCACAAATTCGCTCTCACGGCGTCTGACGTTGCACTTAAATGAAAATTCAAATATATTCCGTCATTTAGAACAACACGGTTATCAAAGCACACTTCTGAGAAAAACGCTTGTTGATAACACGTACATACTTAAACAAGAAAATAACAAACAGAAACTAAAAATCCTCGAAGCAATCTACATTAAACAATTTAAACCTGGTTTGAATACAATCAATTTTGATATTTCCAAAAACGTACTCAAATGTCTGTAATCAGACCAGGGACCACAACACCACTATTTTGTCACTGTCTTCGGCCATCCGCCACGGTAGGGATGGACTTATATTTTCAATTCAATTCTCTTTATTGTTAATAACTTAAATGTTCTGTTTACTGTGTGTTAATATTTACTCTTTGATAATGGCTTATGTGAGCCGAAAGCTTAGACCCGATAAAAAAATCAACAATTACTGTGATTTTTTGTTGTCTTTCAACGATATTACCATCAAGTATATCAGACAGTATGAATGGATCCTACACAAAATTAATAGACAAAACTTGTCTATATTATTCAATGAAACCTGCATTAATATATATATATATATATATATATATATGTGTGTGTGTGTGTGTGTGTGTGTGTGTGTATGTGTGTGTGTGTGTGTGTTCGAATGTCATTTATCATGATCTCAGTGCAACAAACGTGTGCGTCTTTCGAAGTTAACTTAAGGGAATTTATCAGCGAAATGTCCGGAGAGATATCGTTAGCATATTTATCTAACCGAATTATTTGTGCTCGCCTAGTGTCTTCGATCTTTGGTTAATGACGCGTCTCTTTTGTCTTTGTGGTTAAGTTAAACTAAATTCACTCGATCCCAACATACAAGGAAACTCACCCGATGGAATCATGCATTAATTCTTTAATGGAGTTAGATTGAACATCTCTGGCTTCCACTAATATATTTGCTCGTCAGTTAGCATCGATTTTGTCCCACCGCCTTCGCAGAATCACGGGTGATTAAGGACTGTTCACCCCACAATCCAAAATCCGGAGAAGAATGTTCTCAAGCCAATTGCTATTCTATCGTTACTTGAATAGCAAATATTCAGACGAGCTATATTCCTGAAGTCCACCAGTTCAGACTCTTACAGCTTAGCCTCTTGCTATTATATGGTTATTTCCAAGACGAATATTCAGACGAGCTACATACTTAGTTCTAACATTTCAAACCTTTACAGCTAAGACTCTCGCTACTCAATCGCTATTTCCATTGTAAATGTTCAGAGGAGTTACATTCATTAGTTCCAGTAGTTCAAACCTTTACAGCTAAGCCACTTCCTACAATTACGCTATTTCCATGGCAAATGTTCAGACAAATTACATAACTTACTTCTACCAGTTAATGACAATTAACTCTAAACCTCTTGCTACGGTTTCACTATCTCCATTGCAAATGTTCAGATAAGCTTTATTACTTAGTTCTACCAGGTCAGACAATTAAATATAAACTTCTAACTACTAAATGTTCAGATAAGCTACATTATTTAGTTCTACCATTTGAAACAAATATAAACTTCTTGCTACGATTTCACTATCTCCATTGCAAATGTTCAGATAAGCTACATTATTTAGTTCTACCATTTCAGACAATTAAATATAAACGTCTTGCTACGATTTCGCTATCTCCATTGCAAATGTTCAGATAAGCTACATTATTTAATTCTACCATTTCAGACAATTAAATATAAACGTCTTGCTAGGATTTCGCTATCTCCATGGCAAATGTTCAAACAAGCTACATTACTTAGTTGTGTTGTCATTCTTCTCATGTTATTATAAGTCCTATGCTTACAGTTTCTTCTCTCGCTTCTGAAACTCTCTTCTGGCTTTTCGCTTCCAATTCGACATTGTTCTTCAAATATTTAATTTTCCAGTCGTAATATTTTGTGTTATATTGATTCCCCTCAATTTACTCTACCATCTCCTTAATACTGTTTTTTTTTTGTTCTTTTCGCAAACACTCTAACTCCCTGTAACATACTTGTCTGTAACTAGCTTTATTGTTTTCTTATTATATAAATAAAATATACTCAAACCCACACGCACACCCACACACATATCTAAGACATTCTCTCTAAAAACCCTTCTGTATCAACTCGGAGCTTGCTAGCTTTTCGCTTCTTAAAATCTTCAGCTTCGTAAAATATTTCTTTGTTACTCGAGTCAATATGGCCAAGGACGTATTTCATAAAACTAAACAGCAAATTGAAAAACAGGAAGATTTCGTTGGAAACAAAGAAAAGAATACTAGACTTTTATGTGACATCATTCCTCCTAAATAAATACCTGGCAAGTGTTTTAACAGAGGACGGTAAAGGCTACACTGATATCCGAAGGCGTCTTGGCATAGCAAAGGACGCATTTCAAAATTAAGCACATTATCGAGAGAGAGGATGATTTCGTTGGAAACTAAGAAAAGAATACTAGACTGTTATGTGACATCATTCCTCCTAAATAAATACCTGGCAAGTGTTTTAACAAAGGACGGTAAAGGCTACATTGAGATCCGAAGGCGTTTTGGCATAGCAAAGGACGCATTTCAAAATTAAGCACATTATCGAGAGACAGGATGATTTCCTTGGAAACAAAGAAGAGAATACTTGACTGTTATGTGACATCATTCCTCCTAAATAAATACCTGGCAAGTGTTTTAACAGAGGACGTTAAAGGCTACACTGATATCCGAAGGCGTTTTGGCATAGCAAAGGACGCATTTCAACATTAAGCACATTATCGAGAGAGAGGATGATTTCGTTGGAAACTAAGAAAAGAATACTAGACTGTTATGTGACATCATTCCTCCTAAATAAATACCTGGCAAGTGTTTTAACAAAGGACGGTAAAGGCTACATTGAGATCCGAAGGCGTTTTGGCATAGCAAAGGACGCATTTCAAAATTAAGTACATTATCGAGAGACAGGATGATTTCCTTGGAAACAAAGAAGAGAATACTTGACTGTTATGTGACATCATTCCTCCTAAATAAATACCTGGCAAGTGTTTTAACAGAGGACGGTAAAGGCTACACTGATATCCGAAGGCGTCTTGGCATAGCAAAGGACGCATTTCAAAATTAAGCACATTATCGGGAGACAGGATGACTTCGTTGGAAACAAAGAAAACTGTAGTGTACAGTGATGTCTGTCCTACATATGTCTGCGAATGCAGCATAATCTCTTCATAGATAAAGGTAAGACTTTAAGCAACAAATTTGTAGCACTACAGAAGGCTGCTGAGTATGTCACAGTCCGAACTTATGGGCAACAACACGGATTTTCAGAGGATGCAAACAAAAAAGTGACTTTTATTTATTTTTTTAAAGCGTTCGCTTGATCAGTGATTTTCACTCGTTGATGTTAGTCGCTGTTCGCGTTTTGGGGGTGGTCGTTTGCTAAGGGTCAATTCACATTAGCAAATCGAAAATAGAAAAATAGTCGTTAACAACAGGTGGTCGCTGACAGAATGTTCCACTGTATATATATATATTAATAAATATACAAATTGTCCTACATTCTATGCTACGACTTGAAATTTCATGCGTGATGCAATTATCCGGTGCATATTTTAAGCTGACAGTTTACTAGATTTGAATTTAAGTTCACTCGATGTTCATTAAATCTTATAAATTTAAGCTAATGCTTTTTTAATAAGAAGATTAAAAATATATTCTAAGATTACATGTAGATAAAAATTTATATTTTAACTGAAAATTAAGAAATAAAATAAAAAAATATATTAAAATGCAGTGAATAATGTATTGGGACGTAAATCACAAAAAAGGTAAACATTAAATATTTATGACGTAAAAACCTATTCGCCCCCCAGAAACCCCCCTGTTTGCTCGGCCGTTGTTACCCCCAGTAATCACTTCCTACCAGCGTTTTACATCTGCTCGTAATGAGTGCAAGAGAATCATGAATGATGTTAAGCGGTTGTTTACTGAAGGAATGTAGCAAAGCAAAACAACAAGTTCGGCTCCAAATTCTACTGGCGGCTTTGTAAAAATGAGTTAAATAAAAACAAAGCCTCAATCGCCATTTTAATCAATAAATTTGAGCTCCTCACATCTTCAGTGGGAAAGGCTGAGTGATTTGCTCGCAGATTCTCCACCAACACAACATTTGAAATTGTCTGGCGTGTCCATACCTGATATCCCACCTAGAGACGAGGGTTAACTGAGAGACGTTAACATTACCCCCTCACTGGTCTCTAACATAATTTCAAATCTTAACCCCCATAAAAGCCAAGCGGATGTGACGGAATCTTAATAATCATCCTGAAGAAATCCACCCCTGAAATCTCATCTGACCTCTCCAAACTCTACAACTACTGCCTCTATTGCTTTCCTGACAGCTGGAGTTTCCTGCACTTAAAAAATAACACTCAGACCCCTTTAATTATCACTCTGTCAGCCTCCTACCGATTTTTGGCAATACGTTCGAAGATATCAACGCTGAAGTGGTACAACATCTCACAGCCAACGGCCTCTTCTCCGATAAACAGTACGGTTTCCGCTTTACCTGGTCTACTGCTGATATGCTAACGACCATATATATATCAGGCTCTCGATAAGAACGTCGAAACTCGAGCTGCATCTCTAGATATCTCCAAACATTTGACAGAGTCTGGCAGCTAGCCTTCTACGCATGCTGCAGGACTATGGTATCACTGGGCGATTGTTTAATCTAATCCAGTATTTTCCTTTCAAATGATGGGATTATTGAATGGGCATACTTCAAGATACTATCATACGAACGCGGGTGCCGTTCAAGGCTCTATTCTAGGTCATTGCATGGCGTGCACTATATTAAAAGCAATCGGTGGGTTAGGGTTCAAATCTGCCAATAATTACTTCTTCATCCAATCCATCTAACAATTTCTTTTCAATGGTTATCAACATGCCTGATTCCAAATCACGCCCATAAAAGCAAATTTCTTAACTTTGTCTTTATGATATTTAGCTTTCGAAAATATCATCGAACACAGAATTTTGAGAAACTGATAGACTGCAGATGACTTTATAAAGAGATTATTTTCCTTTTATAGCAAAAATAGCTGATGTCAGGGGATCACTTGTCATCGCACAAGTTGACAACCTGTCTAGCCAGTCCCAATATATATGACTAGCAGTATAGCCCGGCGTTGCTCGGGTGTAATGAAAGTTTTAAAACTAATTGTCCTGGAGCTCAGACACTTTGGACGTTGGCACGAAAAACTAAAAAGCAATAATTGTTTCCAGTTAAAGCGAAACTGTAGACTGAAAGAAAAATGAATGGATGTAATTCAAATTTTGATTTCCTGGTATCGATATCAAATAAGTTTTTTTCGTCGTAAACTGAATTTTGAAAGCTAAATAAGTCCGTTGAGTAAATGGTATCATGGCTGAGACTAAGAACTACAATTATACCTACTTAGAGCCAAACCCGAAGCAAAAAATAAAATAAAAGGGCTGAAAAAAATACAGACATACAGGCAGATAAACAGACACACACACAAACATCTTGCCTTTTATATATATTATCGATTTTCTGCACGATTGTAAGAACTGCAACCTTGAAACTTCTGAATATCGTTTCTTATGTCTTTGTCTATGAGAGTATCAAATTTGATTAAAATCGGACCACTCCTTCTATAACCCGATTTATTCGATTATCGATTTTTGATATTTGTCTGGGGTACCTCGACACAGAACCTAGCTAAGAACACTCGCAGACGCTCATAGTACAAGTGTGTAAATTTTCAAGAAAATCTGTTCAGCCGTTTCGGAGTCTATAGGCAACGGACACACACACAGACACACACACACAAGTTCCATTTATAAATAAGTTTATATACATATCTATATATATATATATATATATATATATATATATATATACTAAACATATACTGTATTATACAAGAGACAATGAATATCTATTATGTTTAATCATGAGCCGTTCTAAACATCGTATTTCGGCTTTAATTTCAGGTGAAGACAAAAAATCTACAACATTTGGATTATTTTTATTAAGTTAGTTCTTCGGCTCACATGAGTCATCCTCAGAGAGGTTACAGGTAAGTTAACATAGAAACATCCACCATCAATGACGATTTTATTTTGTGTAGACATAAGTCATTAAACATTACCCCACGTAGTAGTGTCCTCAACGACGAAATTATATGTTACGCAGTGAGTATCGAGCTTATTCTTCCAGCGAGACAACCTTGTTAACAATTACAAGACAAGTTGTCTTCAAATGATTTTCCATACGTAGCTTAGATGAGGCTCAAGACTGAACGTCTGAAGCATTGACTGAATTTCATACTCACGATTCAGTTGTGTTTTCTCTGGAAACAACTATTGCTTTTTATTCTTTCGTGCCAACGCCCAAAGTGTCTGAGCTCCAAGACCATAGATTAGTTTTAAAGCTTTCATGACACCCGAACAACGCCGGGCTATACTGCTAGTATATATATATATATATATATATATTGTGTGTATTTTGGCAGCATTTTTTCATTAATGCAGGTTTCATTGAATAATATAGACAAGTTTTGTCTATTAATTTTGTGTAGGATCCGTTCATACCGTCTGATATACTTGATGGTGATGTCGTTGAAAGACAACAAAAAATCACAGTATTTGTTGAATTTTTTATCGGGTCTAAAAAATGTCTATATTATTCAATGAAACCTGCATTAATATATATATATATATATATATATATATATATATATATATATATATATAAGTATGCTGTACTTTACTGTTAAAGTGTTCAGTATCAAAGATAGAACGTATATGAGTATAAAGGTGGGCATTGGCATCAATAATCAAAGATAACAGTAAGGCCATACGATAGCATTTAACACAAAACAGACCGTTGCTTCTCTGTTGACGTCTGTGGTGATACCGAGCAAGCGATGGACTGGATGTTTGCCCTCAGAAATCCAGAAAGCAAATGACCAAAACTGTTCAGGATGTAAACCAAAAATAAATAAATATCAAATTCCTTTTACGGACCTGTAGCTGAACTCTGAATCCTGATTGGTCATCAAATTTGAAAATTCAAATACGTCAGAAACGGTTTTTCCACAGCTAAAGGAAAAATCGTTCTTTGAGCCACCCCACTGACTGGATTGAATATTTAACGATGGTCTCTAACCAGTGACGGTCAGTCAGAGAAGGCGGGTTGGTGACACACAACGAACATGTAACGGTAACTTCAAATCGACCCTGAGATAAGATCAGGCCTCACCTAGTTCTTTTTCTCCTTATCTCTCTCTCAACAATTATTGCTACAAATATTTTGTACGAACTCTTTAATACATCAACTTTAACTTTATCATTGAACACGAACTCTACTCATAACTTTCTCAATGAACATTAATTTCTACAATTTATGTTTGTCTTTTCTTTTAATAAATTTATATTTTACATTCAAAGTGTATATTTTATCATTCCACTCCTCAGCAATAATTCTACATATTCCAACCTGCCGACGACCAACCTTCTGATGGAAACCCTTCTGACAGAAACCCTTTCGATGAATATTATTCAACATAAAACTTGTAAGCTGTAGGGAGTTGGGTTAAGTCTGACACAAGGCTGAACAAAAAAACATTAACCAGCTCCCTACACTTCACGTCTATGTCCACTTCTAAATCTATCTCGCAATGAGTGCATTGTGTACATAATTTGAATGTTAAGAAAACTAACGTCTAGAATTTTAAGGTTTCCCTTGCACTGGCTGCAAACTGTTTTGATGTTATCAGCCAATAATATTTTTATGTTGATATTTGAATCCTGTTCCTTCGTGATGTGTCAGTCGATGTGTGTATGGATTCTACTTATTTCGATAGGTGGCAAGTTAATCTGAGAGAGAATGTGTATTCAGTATAACTTTTCTTTTTTTTGTTATTGATGTCAGAGATGCATACTCGATATTGTGTTTATTTAATCGATATGTTTTGCACCGTGTTGTTGATAAAATTTACATTAGATGTTATTAACTCTTTTTTTTCGTAGATGATAAATCTTAGGTGCTTGTTAGAATAATTGAGTGATACGGATCTGCAAATTGTACTTTTAATTGCTTTTTCATCATGTGTGTAATTAGGATAACCATGATTACGACAGAACACATTATTTTTTGCATCGAAGGAGAATTTTGCGTTATTTGGTTTTAACTTTCGTTAGAAGCAATTTTGTCGATTCGTTGACGATATACTTATTGTTGATTAGAGGTTTTTTTAATGTTACTTTGTTCGTTATAATATATGTCCGAAGAAGAGGTTGGTTTGACCCAATAAGTTATGTTTTATTATAAAAGCTTATATATTTATGAGGACAAGTACGTTTTTTTTTCTTGTAGCCATGAGTTGTTCTTTGTGGTTTTTGTTTATAAAAAGAGATGGAAAAAGTTATTTCTAAATAACGAATGGGATTTTTATTTATTAATTTTGAGTTCCTAAGTAACGTGTAGGACAGAAATATTCTTAAAATGTTTCATTAAAGTTTGTTTTTAAATAAAACTAATGATTTTGCTAATATGGTGTCCCGGTATTAAAATTCGGGCCTGTAAACATTGATGATTTCGTTTTCTACATAGGTAATTAGTTAGAGTTGGTCAAAGAGGTGAACCCAACACTGACATTTTGGATACAAATGTTGCCATCAGACAGTTAAGTGCGATACGAGACACAGTCAGTCAGTTAAGTGCCATACATGATACACCCTTTGGGCGATCATGTCTCGAAAGAAACATAACTGACTAGGCAGAAGATTATCCCGCAGTAGGTTGCCATTGCTTTCTGCAGAAGACTGGTTGCCAGCCAAAGCTATAGAACCCAATCTGTCCTGCCATTTAACTCATAGCTAAAAGGAAGAAGAGATAGATTATATTACATTATTATATTAAGTATAATTAGTGAGGGATCAGTTTATTACTTCATAACAATAGAAAACCGTTATCCTACTTAATACCTAGAAGAAGCTTTAACTAGGTTTCCATCTATTATATTCAGTCAGTCAGTTAAGTGTCATATGTGACACACGCTTGGGCGATCATGTCTTTTTAGAGACATGACTAACTAGGCAGAAGATAGATAGATAGATAGATAGATAGATAGATAGATAGATAGATAGATAGATAGATAGATAGATAGAAAACAGAATGAGATAGATAGATAGATAGATAGATAGATAGATAGATAGATAGATAGATAGATAGATAGATATTAGCAAGCGTGGATAAGTATCTAGATAGACATAACTGTACGAGATAGACACACAGATAAATAGATAGATATGAGCAGAATTAGATAAATAGATAGACAGACAGTAGCAAGCTTTAATGAGTATCTAGAAAGATATAACGGTATGAGATAGATAGATAGATAGATAGATAGATAGATAGATAGATAGATAGATAGATACTAGCAAAGTTTATTTGCTATCTAGGAAGATAAAACATTATAAGACAGAGATAGATAGATAGATAGATAGATAGATAGATAGATATGAGCAGAATTAGACAGACAGACAGATAGATAGATAGATAGATAGATAGATAGATAGATAGATAGATAGATAGATAGATAGATAGATACTAGCAAAGGTTATTATAGATAGATACTAGCAAAGGTTATTTGCTATGTAGGTAGATAAAACATTATAAGACAGAGATAGATAGATAGATAGATAGATAGATAGATAGATAGATAGATAGATAGATACTAGCAAAGTTTATTTGCTATCTAGGAAGATAAAACATTATAAGACAGAGACAGACAGACAGATAGATAGATAGATAGATAGATAGATAGATAGATAGATATGAGCAGAATTAGACAGACAGACAGACAGATAGATAGATAGATAGATAGATAGATAGATAGATAGATAGATATAGAGCAGAATTAGACAGACAGACAAACAGATAGATAGATAGATAGATAGATAGATAGATAGATAGATAGATAGAGCAGAATTAGACAGACAGACAGACAGACAAACCGATAGATAGATAGATAGATAGATAGATAGATAGATAGACAGATATGAGCAGAATTAGACAGACAGACAGACAAACAGATAGATAGATAGATAGATAGATAGATAGATAGATAGATAGATAGATAGATAACAGAATGAGATAGATAGATAGATAACAGAATGAGATAGATAAATAGATAGATAGATAGATAGATAGATAGATAGACAGACTTGCCTTAGGAGTATTAGCCATTTCCCTACATGGAAACATTTAGCATTCCTTAACATAGAAAATGGTAATGCTTTCATTGTAAATTTCTCATGTATTTAGGAAAACCGTTCCAGTAGCTGTTATACATCTTTCCGATTTTGAACGATGTTTTTTTCCTTTCTAACGTTTTACGTGACGGATTGCGCAATATCAACATCTTAATTATGTCATTATTCTTTTAGATTTACATTTGTAATCTATATTTTCTTGTTAGAAATCTCATGCTTTTTCTGTTATTTGGTACAGGTCTTTAGTTGTGAATATATAGCGCCAATCAACAGTTTTAATGTAGGATGAGCTTTGCCATGACACTTAGGCTTAACTCGCTCAAAGCCTTTTTTGTCGATTGATCTTAGGAGACAGCTGATAATTTAGATATTTCTAAATGGGTTTGGGTGCATGACATCGATGTGAAAGTCTTGATCTGATGCGGGTGTTTTTAGAACATAACTCAAATTTTCAGGTTGATGCTTTGGTTTTGTATCCGTTGGCCGTGTTGGGGGAAAACTTGCACAGTGCATTGATTGTGGTGCAGTGGATATCGGCTCTAGTTAAATTCAATGCATTCACTTACGCTTGGGAAAGGTATTAATCCGTCTCTTCCTTCCAGTTATGGGCTAAATAACAGGACAGTTTGGGTTCTATAGCCTCGGCTGGCACCAGTCTACCGCAGAAAGCAATGTCAACCTAGTACGGGATAATCTTCTGCCCAGTCTGACATGATCGCCCAAGCGTGTTTCACGTATGGCACTTAACTAATTGACTGAAAGTAATAGTTGGAATAGTGATTAACTCTTCTACTGGTCATAAAGTGGGGGATCAGTTTATTACTTCATAACAATAGGAAACCGATCCCCCACTAATTACTACATAATAATATAATACATTTCTTTCCCCTCTAGCTATGAGTCAAATAGCAGGACAGATTGGTTTCTATAGCTTTGGCTGGCAACCAGTCTAACGCAGAAAGCAATGGCAACCTAGTACGGGATAATCTTCTGTCCAGTCTATCATGTCTCGAGAGAGACATGATCGCCCAAGCGCGTTTCACGTATGGCACTGAACTGACGAATCCGTATTTTTTCCTTCCTATGTCACCCATATATTTTATTTATCTTATCTTCTTTGGTTGTTAATGCCCCCCCCCCCGCCCTAGAACTTCCACTTTTTTATTAAATTAATTAACTTTGCAATTTACTATCTATATTGTCTTTTTTGTAGCATCCATCTTCTTTTCCTACTTTGGTAGACACTACCGGCCATAATTATTAGGCGAGCCCAAATTTTCTTCTTAAAAAAATGTATTTCATACTATTTTCAGTATTTATTGCGAAGTGAATAATTTTAAATGAAAATAGAATTTTTTGAGCTGTTCTGGTGTCCAGTTTTTGTGCTCTCTTCCCCATGCTGGTCTCTTCTTCTTGTTGGGTGGCCGAAGCAAAGGCTTCCTGGCTGCCTAGTAAAATTTGCAAAGTAATAACAACAAAAGAACCATTTTATTTTCATCTAGAATTATCCACTTGGCAATAAATACTAAAAATAATATGAAATACATCATTTCCTTTAAAAAAAACTCTCGTAGCCTAAAAATTATGGCCGGTAGTATATATATATATATAGCAAATCTACAGGATGCGATGGGTAAATTGTCGCTATTTGCCTTTTAAAATTTTGCAAAGTAATAATAACAAAAGAACCATTCTATTTTCATTTAGAATTTTCCACTTGGCAATAAATACTAAAAATAGTATGAAATACATCATTTCCTTTAAAAAACTGTCGTAGCCTAAAAATTATGGCCGGTAGTGTATATATATATATATATATATATATATATACAGCAATTCTACAGGAGGCGATGGGTAAATTGTCGCTGTTTGCCATGTAAAAAGTTGCAAAGTAATAATAACAAAAGAACCATTCTATTTTCATTTAGAATTATCCACTTGGCAATAAATAATAAAAATAGCATGAAATACATCATTTTTAGTATTTATTGCCAAGTGGATAATTTTAAATGAAAATAGAATGGTTCTTTTCTTAATACTGCACAATAACATGTGCATCAAATGAACTGTTCTGATGCCCAGTTTTTGTGCTCTCTTCCTCATGCTAATCTGACTGCTTTCTAAAATTTTACATAAATAACAAAAGGACAATTCTGTTTTGAAGCAGGTACATGGACGAGAATTCCATTGGCAGGGAGTGCGCAAAGAAAACTGCTTTTAACGGTTATATTTAGCTTTAGCCTAGTTGCTAATCTAGTAGCCCTAGTAAATTCATGCAGAGAAGGCACCAGGGAGAAGAGTTCGTCAGAAAATATTTCATACATTTCTTTGTTTGTGATTTTGTAGAGCTAGTTTACAATGATGATCTTTACTCATTCAAATATTTTTGGAACATACGATCCTTGGAAGAGGTTTTATGCACCTGAGACTTTAGATATTTCTAAAAGGGTTTGGCGCCATGCATCACATTCATATGAATGTCTCGATCTGACAGTTATTTAAGAATATGACTCGAGGTATCGTGGCAAACAATTCTACAAAACTTTTACATTTCTTCACTCGTTTAAGCTTTGCGAGAAAACAGAATTAGTCCATTAAAATGTCACACTTCTTTTCGATATTTAATTGAACATAAACATATATATATCTGACAATTCTAGTATATAACATTTTCCTCATCATGCTCCCATTTGTAAAATCTTCTGTACAATAAAGACGGATGATGGTTCGCCTGAAATAGGCCTATACCTCTTATTTACCATGAAATACCGTGTCTGCCTAAATTTTTTCTTATATTTGCTCTATATGTATTTATATACATATATATTTAGATCTCTCTTTGAGGGTTATCCTACCACTTTATATACAGGATACTCGTTTGGATTCTTCTATATATGCACCGCATGATTATATATATATATATATATATATATATTGTTAAATATAACAGACAATAGATGTCTATTATATTTAATCGTGAGCCATTCTAAAAATTGTACTTTGGCTTTAATTTCAGGTGAAATAAAGACAAAAATTGTCCAACATTTGGATATTTTTTTATTATGCTGGTTCTAAGCCTTCGGCTCACATGAGACATCTTCAGAAAAGTTACAGGGACGTTAACATAAAGACATCCACCATCAAAGATTGCTATGCGACCATAGCAGTTACTGAATAGCAGACGCAGGTCGTAAATTTGTAATGCGGTTCTATGACGTCAAACTGCTTGAGAGACCGAAATGTTAACAGAACCGTATGTCTAAATGCGGCATATATATATATATATATATATATATATATATATATATATATATATATAGTCATCCGCAGACAGATATGTTTCGCCATATCACAGACCATCAGTACAGTTTGACTCCGATTGCTTTTTTACCCAGGATTGAAACCCGACCGAAATGGCGTCAGTCGGCGACTTTTAGCGCATATCATTATACGCGCCCAATAGCTAGAGCGCTCTAATTCATTTCACTGAATGAGCGAAGCGTACATGCCAGAGTAGCTACTGTTTATCAAAGTCTACTATTTTTACAGAGTGCTCAATCAGGGTGAGAGAGCGTAAATATTGTCATCCGCAGACAGATCTGTTTCGCCGTATCATGTAGGAAGTAGGCAGACTTTTTAGCGCATATCTTTATACGTGCCCAATAGCTAGAGCGCTCTAATTCAGAGTCAGTTAAAACGCATGGTCTTTGCCAAAACTATTTTACTTCACTCGGTCATTTTAACCATTGATCTTAGAAAGCGCCTGTACACAGCTTATATATTTCTGACCGGTGTGTGGCGCCATTCGTTGCATTCATATCAAAGTCTCAATCTGTCGAGGATATTTGAGAACATGAATCCTGTTTTCAGTTTTGTATTTGTAGTAATGCGGTGTCGAACGAAACTATCTTTTGCGTATTTTTTGCTATTTTCAATGTCCTTTTTTTTTTTTTTTTTGCTACACTAAATTGGTTTTCACAGATCCATACGCTGAGCTGTCTAGAGCTTTTAGGATTTACTAATTCTACTTTTTGAATTTTTATGACGGATTCATTGTAGGTGCCGTCAGTGCTTTCTTTCCAATTCCAGATCATAGTTTCTCTTTTAGAAATATTTAGCTTCAGTACCATTTCTTTGGAATGTGCGCTGTGATGCAGTGGATATTAACTCGGAACGACAAATCGGGGAACCGAGTTCGAGTTCCAGTTAGACTCCTTGCATTCACTTACAAACAAATAATCTTGGGAAAGGTATTACTCCCTCTGTTCCCTCCGGTTATGAATTAAATAACAGGACAGATTGGTATAATCTTCTGCCCAGTCTATCATGTCTCGAGAGAGACATGATCGCCCAAGCGTATTTCACGTATGGCACTTAACTGATTGACTGAATGTAATAGTTGGAATAGTGATTATCTCTTCTACTGGTCATAAAGTGGGGGATCAGTTTATTACTTCATAACAGTAGGAAACCGATCCCCCACTAATTACTACATAATAATATAATACATTTCTTTCCCCTCTAGCTATGGGTCAAATAGCAGGACAGATTGGGTTCTATAGCTTTGGCTGGCAACCAGTCTACATCCGAAAGCAATGGCAACCTATTGTGGAATAATTTTCTGCACATGATTTTTCAGTCACGTCTCTTTCAAAGCGTGTATCACGGATGTCACATGAGTGATCATTTTTTGAAAAATGCTGATATTCTTCTGAAGGCCATTCTTATCCCAATTATGAACATCAGCATGGACCCTTCGTCAACCAGTACATCAACACGTCGTCTTCTTTATTTGAGATACAGTTTGAATATAACATGGAATATTTACATCCCCAGTCCCCATTCTTTTACATCTGGACATAATTCTCAACTGCGAGGAATTCTCTTACTTTTTATATTTCTTTATTTGAAATTGTGTAGTCCTCAAGTGATAAAGGTTTTGTCATTTTCTACAGCTCGTTGCTAATATATATATATATTTTATTTTTCTTTTAATCATTTCACTCCGAGCAAGGCGGAAACGCCACTGATGTGCAGGGGGCTACATAACTGTAAAAAGATTAATTAGAAAAGGGTGAGGAGTACAAACTAGTTAGAAAGGAACAACAGAAAGCAGGTGCGATGACAGATACATAGGGGGAGAGAAAGGGAAGGTTATACAGGGGAGCGGAGAGAGCTAGTGTCCAGTGTTTTTTTTTTTGTTTTTTTTTTAATCATTTCACCCTGAGCAAGGCGGAAACGCCACTGATGTGCAGGGGGTTACATAAATGTAAAAAGATTATTTCGAAAAGAGTGAGGAGTACAAACTAGTTAGAAAGGAACAACAGAAAGCTGAGAAAACAGGTGCGATGACAGATACATAGGGGGAGAGAAAGGGAAGGTTATACAGGGGTGGGGAGAGAGTTAGAGTCCAGTGGTTAGTAGATGAGTATTGACTTTGCATTTAAATTTCTGGAGGTTGTAGCCGTCAGGAAAGCAAGAATACGGGAGCGAGTTCCACAGGCGGGAAGTGCGAGAGAAGAAGCTGCAGAAGTAGAATTGTCGTCTACATTTGGCTAACCTAACTGTGAATGGGTGGGACCGAGTTGCCAGTCTGGTTGCACGAGTAAACACCTGTTGAGGAGGCATCAGTGACTTAAGTTCGTCTGAGCAGAAGCCATGAAAGTATTTATAGAAGAGACAGAGGGAGGCCACATTTCGACGATGGGGAAGTGGCTGCAGTCGAGCCATCAGATCAGTACCAATCACATTACAGACTCTCCTTTGGAGCCTGTCAAGAACTCTGAGGAGAACGGCAGGGGCACCTGACCATAAATGGCAGCAGTACTCCATGCACGGACGGATGGTTGACTTGTATATATGCAGGATGGATATATAAATCTACCATCCGCCGGTGCATCGAATACTGCTGCCATATCTGGTCGGGTGCCCCTGCTGTTCTCCTTGGGCTTCTCGATAAGGTTCAGAGGAGGGTCTGTAATGTGATAGATACCGACTTGGCAGACCGCCTGCAGTCTCTCTCCCACCGGCGCGACGTGGTTTCCCTGTGTCTCTTCTATAAATACTTTCACGGCTTCTGCTCCGATGAACTTAGATCACTGGTGCCCCCTAAATACGAATTTACACGAGATACTAGATTAGCAACTAGATCCCACCCTTGTACAGTGAAACCGATAAAATGCAGCCGTAACTTCTACTCCAATAGTTTCTTTCCTCGCACTTCCCGACTGTGGAATTCACTTCCACACGATTGCTTCCCCGACGGCTACAATCTCCAGGAGTTTAAATGTAAGGTTAATAGACACCTCCTAACACACTAACCTGCTCCCATTCTATCACACACTTTTCCCATCTGCCCAAACCTCATCTTCGGTATCCTTACTCATCTGTCACCTTCCTCCTGACATTCCCTATGTCTAACCACTCCTTCTTTTTACCTTCCCCTATGTAGACCCATGCGCAATAGTGGCAGTGGAATGCCTTGCTTGGGGTGAGATGATTAAAAGAAAAAAAATGTAGCGCCAGTCGACGATGTTCAACTAGTAGAGCCTTTGCTAAAACTAACTATTTCACTCGCCTAGTGTCATTTTAAGCATTGGTCTGATACAGCGCGTTTGCACAGCTAAGAGTTTAGATAATTCTGACTGGGGTTTGGCGCTATGTATTGTCTTGACCTGACAAGCATATTTAAGGTAGGATTTTAAATGAATGTTTTGGTTTCGTAGCAACTTGCGGTGTTAAGCGAAACTACCTCTGGCGCTATCTATTCTAAGTTCGATTTCTTTTTCTCTTATACATACTTTTGTAAATCTGAGTCATAGGCTGAGAGATTTGATGTATTCTGTATTTTTCTACATTTTTGAGATGAGACAATTATTTACATTGTTCGGGTTGTTCCCATCTTTGTTGTTATATTCACATTCAACATCTGTCCATATTTCTGAGATGTGATATTGTAATGATTTACATTATTTACATTGGTCGGACTGTTGTATTCATTTATACTCACGATGTTTTGGCTATTATACCCCCAGACCTTCGTCAAGTGACTCAAATGTTTTACAGTTTTGCATTTACAAATTCTTCATCACGGATTCTGTTATGACGGCTTCAGGGTAGATGACAAAACTGATTTGATTACATAGTTTCTGTCTTGGGAAAGTCTAAGTCCTATTTCTTGATGTTGACTTTCTGTAAAAGAACATTTATCTATATTTATGAGATGAGGTAGCATTTACAGTATTTACATTATTCGGACTAATGTTCTTACTTTGTTGCCATTTGTACGACCTTTCGATTGTTGTACGCTCTGGCTTTCTTCAGATGCTAAGATTTACAAACCGAACCCTTTATTACAATCACTGTAATACTACCTCATTTCAGAAATATATATAAATAAAATGATCTATTATTAAACGTCGTACAAATGGCAACAAAGATGAGGATAATAGTCCGAAAAATGTAAATACGGTCAATACTACATCATCTCAGAAATATGGACAAATAGAATGATCTATTATTAAACGTCGTACAAATGGTAACAAAGATGAGGATAATAGTCCGAATAATGTAAATACTGTAAATACTACCTCATCTCAGAAATATAGACAAATAGAATGATCTATTATTAAACATCGTACAAATGGCAATAAAGCTGAGGACAATAGTCCGAATAATATAAATACTGTAAATACTACCTCATCTCAGAAATATAGACAAATAGAATGATCTATTATTAAACGTCGTACAAATGGTAACAAAGATGAGGATAATAGTCCAAATAATGTAAATACTGTAAATACTACCTCATCTCAGAAATATAGACAAATAGAATGATCTATTATTAAACGTCGTACAAATGGTAACAAAGATGAGGATAATAGTCCGAATAATGTAAATACTGTAAATACTACCTCATCTCAGAAATATAGACAAATAGAATGATCTATTATTAAACATCGTACAAATGGCAATAAAGCTGAGGACAATAGTCCGAATAATATAAATACTGTAAATACTACCTCATCTCAGAAATATAGACAAATAGAATGATCTATTATTAAACGTCGTACAAATGGTAACAAAGATGAGGATAATAGTCCGAATAATGTAAATACTGTAAATACTACCTCATCTCAGAAATATAGACAAATAGAATGATCTATTATTAAACGTCGTACAAATGGCAACAAAGATGAGGACAATAGACCGAATAATGTAAAAACTATAAGTACATTTTAGTATCAAATATGAACACCTATGTCGTCAGCATCACCACACTCAGTGAATGAACTCGCTGTATTCTGTGTGTAGATTTATCTTGGATTTGGTATGAAATGCTTAAATATCTCTGCTTGTTAATGCACTGGACATAGTCTCTGAAAAGATGAAACAGACTGAGGTCTTTAATGGTAAATTATATCTCATATATATTTTTCTCTTTCTTTTGTATCTTTCCTTGTAATGAATGTTGAATAGTACAAGGTAACCAAAAAAGTTCTGTCCGTTTTTTGATTAGTCATTAAATGAAGTTGATTTATATATGAAATGCGTTTATCAATTGTATTCAAATTCGGGCAGCCGGAAGTAGGAACATCAGACATTATAAAAACACGTGCACCCTTCCCGGTCATCACTTATAAGCCGGACAGCTGTGAGAAGGATGGAAGTGTCTAGAGATATCGTTCAGGGCTGTGTGCTTTACGATTTCAAAGTGAGCTTATCTTCAGCTGCATCAATTCGCCGCATATGTCACGTGTTTGGGGATAGTGCTGGGGATAAACATACTGCAAGACGTTGGTTTCGAAAATAAATATTCGGGAAATTTGTCTCTTCATGATGAGCCTCGCAGTGGACAACCACATGTCTTGAATGACGGAGTCCTGAAGGCGGCCATTGAAGAGGACAGTAGCCTAACCTGGAGTGAATTTGCGAGACAGTTTAACGTTTCCGATGAAACAGTTAGACTTCACCTGCCCTGCCCAGGTAAGACGTACAAAATGAGCAAGTGGGTTCCGCAAACGCTGTTGGGGGTCCACAAGGGATACAGCGTGGCAGCCTGCGTATCGCGGCTTTCTCGCCACCGTACCGCATCCTTATTCAATCGAGTGCTTACCACTGATGAAAATTGGTTCTTTACTAAACTCGCAAGCATTCCAGACATTCATTTTCTCCTCAGGATATTGTCCCTCACACCGCAAGACCGCCTATGCACCCACGCAAGATTATGCTGGTGGACAGGTCGTCAAGTGGTTCATTATGAACTGTTACCAACCTGCCAAACGGTCACTGGAGACCTATGCTCGCAGCAATTGAAACGTGTGCAACAGGCATTGCGCCAGAAGGATCCAGCACTGGTGAATCCCAAAGGTGTGCCTTTCCTCTATGACAACGCCAGGCTGAATGTCGCGCGAGTGGTTAGGAGTACCATCCAGTAACTTGGGTGGGAGGCTTTGTGCCATCCACCTTATTCACCTGACCTTGCGCCATCCGATTATCACCTCTTCCATTCCCTGGATAATCATCATCGTGGAAAATCCTTCACCAATGAAGCAGACTTGTGCAAAGACCTCACGGACTTCTTTGCATCAACCCACCCCCACCCCGAGTTCTACTGCAAGTGCATTGAACAGCTGGAGATACGTTGGCAGAAGGTGTTGGATGCCGATGGCGATTACTTCGAAAAGTAAATATAAGTTATACATACTGTGAAGCATTTTTTTCCTTTAAAAACGGACAGAACTTTTTTGGTTACCTTGTAGTACATAATTAAGTACTTTATTTATCTTCTAGAGTACACTATAACCAGAATATTTGTAAATATATATAACATGATGCGCTTTCGTACTCTATAACCTCTACTTCGAGTGACTTTCATGCCTTGTACAGGTTTAAAACATCACAGTAAAAATATGTTCTGAATTTAAGGGATAAATTCAGGATTGGTGCCATCACTGCTTATATTCAAGTTCATAGCTTTCAGTTTTTGAAAGGTTTACATTAAGTTTTATTTCTTGGAATGCATGGTAGGGGAAGGTTATTTTCTGTTTAGGTTTTTCTGATCTCTACTATTAACACCTATGCTATCATCATTACCCTCATCTTTATCAGTACATGTGTTACTTGCAAATCTCGCCAATGTCCATATCTTTCGATTAGTGGTTGTCAATGTGAAGGGCATAGTCTACGAATGAGGGAAGCTGTTTTATACTTTTTTTCGTTTTTGTAATAAAACCTGTTGTCTTTTCTTTTAGTAAGCTGTTTCTCTTGTATTAGAAATCGGAAAACTGAGTTCCAGTTTCAATCGGGTTTATTGTACTTACTAACGTACCTTTTGAACCGTATGAATCCACCTCTTCTCCCCAAGCTATGAGTTGATAATTAAAACTTGCATCAATAAATATCATCAATAAATATCAGCTCTACAACAAAAAATTCGTACAATTTAAAATTTATGTCTTTTAATAACTTGTGAAAGGTTGATAAGTCTTAAAAAACAAGTAGGGGAAACAAGTTTTTCTTCAATTTAAGAATATGATCCGAAGTTTCAGGTTGATGTTTTGGTTGTGTAGAAATTGGCGGTGTTACGCGAAACTACATCTGCCGCAGACTATTTTATATTTAATTTATTTTTCTCATATACTTAGTTATAGTTTTTTCCATACGTCGAAGAATTTCATATGTTACATACATTTTTATAGCAATTATTTTGGTCAGTTTACAGGAAGATCTTTATACAAGCCATATTTCAACAGAGTAATATACTTGCAAATGGAACGACTGGAAATACGAAGCCATATTGAAACTACCTAACAGTTTATGCGTATAATACAAGAGCTAAATATATTTTTATTCAGAAATAAAGTAAAGCAAAAAAAGTGAATGAGAGACTGTCATTATTGAATATGTGTCATCTTTTCTTTCTGTTGCTCGTGTTAGCGATTTGCAAAAAACCAACATAGTTACCAAATTCACGTGCCCTTTGGGAGATTGTATCTCAAACGAATTAAATAATATTTATGTTGATTACGTCACAAACTCGTTTTCACGACGCTTGACATGTAGCATGGTATGTTTTAATAATTAGTGTTCATTTCTTCGCGTTTGTGCTTGTACACTCGCGGATCATAGTCTAAGAAAATATTAAAAATTCTGAAGATCTCATTCCTGGCTTGTCACAATCCCAATGACATCTTAAATGTTTCCGTATTTGGTTGACGTCGTTGGAAATGCAAGATATTTTATTGGTAGTCACACGAGGAGAAACATGGGCATTGTCTTCTCCTGCGATATTCATTACAAATTCTCAAATGTTCAGATCTCATCTCTTCACTTTAAAAAATTATCAGGTCATAGGCTAGGATAATTAAAGCACTCCCTTACATATATAGAATACAAATCTTATATCAACCAACAGTTAACTAAAACACACAAAGTAAAATTGCTTATCGGGAAAATCGGATCAAAACAACTAAAAATATTTTGGAAAAACCCAGACCAAGCCAAATTTTACAAATCAGTGTGAAAAGTAAAATCCTGGATCCTGATTGGATAGGAAAAAGCAAATTAATCTATGACGCCAGTTATTTTTTTTTTTCACACCTAAAGAAAGAAAATGTTTGCTGGAGCCGGTCAAATCACTAAAATCCGCTACTTAATCACGTTCCGTGTTCGGTCAAAACAGTCAGAAGTGCGTAGAGATCAGAGAGGCCAAAGAACCGACAGACTCAACCAATAGAAAAGAGAAGAAGAAGGAAAGAAAAACAACAACAACAACAACAACAATAAGATATCTTCAGCTGCCCATAAAAACTGTTTGCATTTTTCGCCGTGCAGAAAAGAAATAAAAACGTAAACTTTACTAATTAAGTCACATAAAGAAAAAGCGAGACATGACTACTCTGTTGAATTACAGACAGCGATATATAGACATTTTAATTCCAATCTCATTCACTTAAATCATAAAGACATTTTTCTATTAAAAATATATATATATAAATTGTTTATTCTGCATGTATGTTGTTAAATGTCTTATTTTCTAATTTTATACAAACATTTCTTATCTCTTCTTGAAATTTGTATTGCTTTTGTGGACAGGATACCCCGCATTAAATTCTCCCTTTTAAACCGGGTGTTCTGTAACCTATAAATACATATACAGACGCGCAAATACACAAAGTTAAAATGAAGGTTATTTAGACAGCATCAATTCATTCGAACAATTTTTATAATTTTCCACCAACAAGGTCCGTCTATTCATGACATCATTTCTTGACAAATGCAGAAATTAGTGTACCTCGGGTTTGAAGTCATGAACACATTGTCCAGTTTTTTGTTTTTTAATTGTATTTTACGAATTCAAATACTTTCGCTTACACTTAAAAGTGAACGTTCGTTTAATTTTATTTCTGCGTGGAGAACTTAACTCTTGTCAATGCATCATGGGACTTCTCTATAAAAAAAACATCTGTGTTTTATTATGCGTGTGTTATTATTCAATGAAAAGCCGTACAATTTAAATGAGATGTATTTTGACAGAAGGAATTAATCGAAAGACGTTTAAACATATTTCACCGACTAGTTCAGTTTATTCAATACTAGTAGTATAGCCCGGCGTTGCTCGGGTGTAATGAAGGCTTTAAAACTAATCCATGGTCCTGGAGCTCAGACTCTTTGGCCGAAAGACTAAAAAGCAATAGTTGTTTCCAGTTAAAGCGAAACCGTAGACTGAAAGAAAAATGAATGGATGTAAGTCAAATTTTGATTTCCTGGTATCGATATCAAATAAGTTTTTTTCGTCGGACACTGAATTTTGAGGGCTAAATAAGTCCTCTGAGTAAATGGTATGATGGCTGAGACTAAGAACTACAATTGTACCTACTTAGAGCCAATCACGAAGCAAAAACTAAAATAAAAGGTCTGAAAAAATACAGACATACAGGCAGATAAACACACACACACACACACACACACACACACACACACACACCCACAAACATCTTGCCTTATATATATATATATATATATATATATATATTATCTATTTTCTGCACTATTGTAAGAACTGCAACCTTGAAACTTCTGAATATCGTTTATGTCTTTGTCTATGAGTGGATGAAATTTGATTAAAATCGGATCACTCCTTCTATAACCCGTTTTATTCGATTATCGATTTTCGATATTTATCGGGTTAACTCGACACAAAACCTAGCTAAGAACACTCGCAGACGCTTATAGTACAACTATGTAAATTTTCAAGAAAATAGGTTCATCCGTATCGGAGCCTATACGTAACGGACACCTACACACACACACAGACACACACACGCACACACATACATATACACACTGACAAATTACCATTTATAAATATGTTTACATTTTATATCTTGCAAATTACCGCATTATTGTATATCGAGATTGAAGTCATGAACATATTGGCTGAAGTCCGTGTTTTCTTTTTGATACATTCAAGTACCTTTGTCTGTCAGAGTTTGTGTTTGACTCACTCTATGTCCATTTTTCTATCACTCTCGATATATATATGTAAAGGCGATGAATCTTTTATTACTAAAGGCCATGATAAATTTTAAAACAAAAAAACACGTGTCGACCGATATCGTTCCCTCTCGTCAGAACTGTAAACGGGGAAACAGATTATGAAGAGAAAGTCTGATGTCAATGGATGGACAAGGTAAAATAAAGGTTATAAACACTAAAGTTGTTAGAGACACAGTAAAGCAAGCCCAAGGAAACAATCTCTTTGTTTACAAAAAGAGGGTCGCATGGATCTGATGAGCAGCTTCTCCAACACCTTCTGACGGAATAACGAGAGTGCTCTGGCCAAAACGGAGAACCAGTTCACACTGCAAATCATAACATTGTTTGCTTGGGATTGCTTTGCTGTGTCCCTATCATCTTTAGATGTCATAACTTTTATTTTCCCTGTCCATTCATTCACGTCATCTGCAACAAACTTTCTTTTCATAATTTGTTTCCCCGTTTAGAGTTCGGGAGAGAGGGGGACAAAACCGGTCGACTGGTCTTTTTTGTTTTAAAATCTACCATGGCCTTTTGTAATAAAAAGAATTCTCTCCGTTAACACTATAAGATGTTTTTGTACCGTCAAACACACACACACACACACACACACACACACACACACATATATATATATATATATATATATATATATATATATATATATAAACATATGAATTTCCTATATCGTAATCAAGCAGTCTTTTTCTCACGTGTTCAGTCCAAGTTCTCGTCAGCATTCTTCTGTAGAACCACATTTTGGTCTCTTCAATTATATCTTTACTCTTTGATAAGATTGTCCAGCATTCGGATGATGTTTAATTATAATACCTTGCCTGACATCTTAATGATACCTGCCCCCCCCACACACACACATATATATATATATATATATATAAACATATGAATTTCCTATATCGTAATCAAATGCATACAAATTATAAACAAGATAAAAATATACTAAAAAAATTACTAAGTAGTAATATATCCCGAACAGATCCTACCAAAAACATTAAATTAATCATATACTACTCTAAATATAGTATATCCGATTCAATTATTCTACCCCGGTTAGCGACTTGCAAAAAACCAACATAGTTACCAAATTCACGTGCCCTTTCGGAGATTGTATCTCCAACGAATTAAATAATATTTGTGTTGGTTGCGCCACAAACTCGTTTTCACGACTCTTGACACTACACTTGAGCGATACTTCTAATATTTTTAGGCATTTAAAACAACATGCCTGGCCACACGGAAAACCCTAGTTGAAAACACAAATATACTTATACATGAAAGCAATAAACAAAAACTAAAAATTCTCGGAGCTATATACATAAAACAGTTGAAACTTAACCTGAACAAGATAAACTATGAAGTCTCTCCTTAAATGCCTATAATTAATAACAGAAGCCAATGGCTTCCCATACTTAATATTTCTTGTTTTTGCTCTCGCTTGGTCATGTGTGAAGTCATGAGCTGTGATGTGACATTTGTTTCCAGCGTCTTAAATGCACGAGTTTGTTGTTGCTTGGAAATCTTTCATGTAAACAAAAACAGTTTGTCATTATGATTTGTCCGTGTTTAAATATATAATGTAATTGATATATTTAAAATGGCTGATGTAAGCTGAAAGCTCAGATTGGATTATTAAAGATTATGTATCAATATTGTAATTTTCTGTCTTCATTTAATAATAATGCTATTAAGCTTCTCAGAGAATATGAAAAACATCTGCTTAAATAAATAGACAAAAGTTGTCTATATTATTTAATGAAACATGCCACTTCTCTCGGGTTTCAATCCTGGTTAAAAGCAATCGGAGACTAACCGTACTGATGATCTGTGATACAGCGAAACAGATCTGTCTGCGGATGACTATATACATATTCAGAATTTATAACATGGATATGTTATAATATCACTACAAAAAAGCTTTTTTTGTTTCGACACTGCTTGTGTCTTATCAAGAGTCTTATCACTTGATAAGACACAGGAATTGTTGAAACAAAATAGCTATATTTCTAGTGATATTATAAAATATCCATGTTATAATTTCTGAATAAATATTATTAGCTCTACTTTGTATTGAGCACCTTTTTGTATCTTTGCATCCATACGTACCTTATAATCGGTCATATATATATATATATATATATATATATATATATATATAATCGGTCGCGTTTCGATCCCGCCTGGAAGCAAGTAGATGTCTAGCCACACTGATGAGCTATGATACAGCGAAACAAACTCGTATGTCTATCACCAATATATATATATATATATATATATATATATATATATATAAATAGTCATCCGCAGACAGATCTGTTTCGCTGTATCACAGCTCATCAGTACGGATAGACCCCGATTACTTTTAAGCTAGGATTGAAACCCGACCGAATTGACGTCATTCGGCGAGTCTACCTCTGGGCTATGAAGAAGGCAGACTTTTTAGCGTGTATATTATCATTATACACGCCCAATAGCCAGAGTCCTCTAATTCATTATTGAATGAGCGATGTGTGTGTGTATATGTGTTTGCGCGTATTCAGAGAGAGGTGTGTATCCACTCATACGCACATATATATATACTTATATATATCTGGGTGTGTGCGCGTGCGTGTGTGTGTGTGTGTATGTCTGTCTTTATATGATATGTGTGCTTGTGGAATTAAAATGAAAGTAAACATTACAGAATCTCTACTAAAATCACTGTCATATATGTCTACCTTTCAAGATGTTTTACTTATTCATATCACTTCCAAGTACTTTACCAAATAGATTTGTCTCGCAGAAGACGGAGAAAAAAAATCGGGTGGATGTTTGTCGTATTCCGATTATTGTCCGTTAACCAAGGGCGAATATACTCACTCTCAAATGCAATGATGCTCTCTGCCATCTCTGTCTCAGCAGAGACAGAGATAGAAAGAGAGCGGCTAAAAAAAAGCGTCAGGAAGAGAAAATGGCTTATACATATTTAATAATGTCAATCCTTATGTGCGTGCGTCTCTCATTCCCTTTCACTGCTTTACTTTATTTGTGAATAAAAGTGTATTTGCTTCTTGTATTATACGCATAGATAGTTAGGTGGATTCAATATTGCTTCTTATTTACAGCCGTCTCATTTGCAAATATGTTCCGTTGTGTAAACACGGCTTGTGCAAAGATATTCCTGTAGACTTACCAAAATATTTGCTATAAAAAAGTGTGTAGCAATGTGTACTGACCTGTGTATGTTGTTATAAATGATATGACAGTGAATGTTCTATTTCTGTTGTAGGGGTCATCGGCCATGCTTGCAAAATGGCCCAACATAACCAAGCCCACCATATTTGAAAGAATCAAAAGGTTGAACAAAACAGAAACGTATCGTGTTTGTATTGTTAAATAAATTTTTATTTAAAAAGAAGAATGACATCAATATGTTTTTTTGGTATATTAACACATATGTTTGAAAGTTCTGCATAAAATTCTTTTTTTTTCTTTTGAATGTGTATTTCAGTTTTTTTAAAGTCGGGCAAAATTTCCTTTCTTTTCTTTAATACAATTCTTTCTTGTAAAGAAAAGACAAATCTGATGTCGCTGTTGTGTGCGTAATTGTCGTAGGTAAAAGTTCGTCCTGAGTTTGAATAAAAACAGAAATGATATCTTTGTTCCTCTTTCTTTTTTGTTGCCGACAATTAGATGAGGGAAAAGGGGAATTATTTAGTGCGGTGCGAAAAAGAGAATAAATAAGTGTGACAAACAGGCATGTCGCTAGATGAGACGTCTAGTAATGTTCTTTCTTTCTCTGTTTTTGGTATATGGGGAAGAAGTTGAATCAAAGAATGCAGTGTGAAAGAGTAAATGAGTGAGTAAGAAAATATAGGTCCTCAGACTTGGCGTCTGGTTAAACGTCCTTCTTCTTCTTCTTCTTCTTCTTCTTCTTCTTCTTCTTCTTCTTCTTCTTCTTCTTCTTCTTCTTCTTCTTCTTCTATGTGTCGTGTCTCTTCAGAACGGAGACAATTAAACTTTGCTGCTAAGAATTACTGTACATTTTTTATTGCTTCAAATATAACGGTTGACAAATTGATCGCGTTCATTAGAACGTAAAAATTATGTTGTAACATCATGTAATAAATAAATTATGTTGTAACATCATGTAATAAATAAATTATGTTGTAATATCATGTAATAAATAAATTATGTTGTAACATCATGTAATAAATAACTTATGTTGTAATATCATGTAATAAATAAATTATGTTGTAACATCATGTAATAAATAAATTATGTTGTAACATCATGTAATAAATAAATTATGTTGTAATATCATGTAATAAATAAATTATGTTGTAATATCATGTAATAAATAAATTATGTTGTAACATCATGTAATAAATAAATTATGTTGTAACATCATGTAATGAATAAATTATGTTGTAATATCATGTAATAAGTAAATTATGTTGTAACATCATGTAATAAATAAATTATGTTGTAACATCATATAATAAATAGTATATTGTAATATCATGTAATAAATTAATTATATTTTGTAACATCATGTAATAAATAAATTATGTTGTAAAACACATCATGTAATAAATAAATTATGTTGTAATATCATGTAATAAATAAATTGTATTTGTAATATCATGTAATAAATAAATTATGTTGTAACATCATGTAATAAATAAATTATGTTGTAATATCATGTAATAAATAAATTATGTTGTAATATCATGTAATAAATAAATTAATATTTGTCAATATCATGTAATAAATAAATTATGTTGTAATACCATGTAATAAATAAATTATGTTGTAACATCATGTAATAAATAAATTATGTTGTAACATCATGTAATGAATAAATTATGTTGTAATATCATGTAATAAATAAATTATGTTGTAACATCATGTAATAAATAAATTATGTTGTAACATCATGTAATAAATAAATTATGTTGTAACATCATGTAATGAATAAATTATGTTGTAATATCATGTAATAAATAAATTAATATTTGTAACATCATGTAATAAATAAATTATGTTGTAATATCGTGTAATAAATAAATTATGTTGTAACATCATGTAATAAATAAATTATGTTGTAATATCGTATAATAATTAATTATATTATTTATAACATCATGTAATAAATAAATTATGTTGTAACATCATATAATAAATAAATTATGTTATTAATATCATGTAATAAATAAATTATGTTGTAATATCATGTAATAAATAAATTATGTTGTAACATCGTGTAATAAATAAATTATGTTGTAATATCATGTAATAAATAAATTATGTTGTAATATCATGTAATAAATTAATTATGTTGTAACATCGCTTAATAAAATAAATTATGTTGTAATATCATGTAATAAATAAATTATGTTGTAATATCATGTAATAAATAAATTATGTTGTAATATCATGTAATAAATAAATTATGTTGTAATATCATGTAATAAATAAATTATATTTATGTCTCCTTGTAATAAATAAATTATGTTGTAACATCATGTAATAAATAAATTATGTTGTAACATCATGTAATAAATAAATTATATTTGTAACTCATGTAATAAATAAATTATGTTGTAATATCATATTAATAAATTAGGTATGTTGTAACATCATATAATAAATAAATTATGTTGTAATATCATGTAATAAATAAATTATGTTGTAATATCATGTAATAAATAAATTATGTTGTAATATCATGTAATAAATAAATTATGTTGTAATATCATGTAATAAATAAATTATGTTGTAATATCATGTAATAAATAAATTATGTTGTAATATCATGTAATAAATAAATTATGTTGTAACATCATGTAATAAATAAATTATGTTGTGTAATATCATGTAATAAATAAATTATGTTGTAATATCATGTAATAAATAAATTATGTTGTAATATCATGTAATATCAATGTTCATGCACGAGTTAAAGCATGAAAAAATAAATTCGCAAACAAATTTTTTTCAATTTATTTAATTTGACATTTTTGAAAGAAAATTGCTGGCTAAATACACAAACTTTAATATATATATATATATATATATATATATATATATATATATATATATATATATATATATACTAGCAGTATAGCCCGGCGTTGGTAGGGTGTAATGCAAACTTTAAACCTAATCACCTAATCCATGATCCTGGAGCTCAGACTCTTTGGACGTTGGCACGAAAGACTAAAAAGCAATAGTTGATTCCAGTTAAAGCGAAACCGGAGACTGACACACAAACATCTTGACTTTTATATACATATATATTATCAATTTTGTGCACTATTGTAAGAACTGCAACCTTGAAACTTCTGAATGTCATTGCTTATGTCTTTGTCTATGAGTGTATCAAATTTGATTAAAATCGAACCACTCCTTCTATAACCCGATTTTTTCGATTATCGATATTTATCGGGGGTATCTCGACACAAAACTAAGCTAAGAACACTCGCAGACGCTTATAGTACAACTGTGTAAATTTTCAAGAAAATCGGTTCAACCGTTTCGGAGTGTATAGGTAACGGACGGACACACACACAGACACACACAGAGTTCCATTTATAAATAAGTTTAGATATTGATTGATTAATACTTAGTTTTTGGTCCTAATGGGGTTAGACACATTTTTATTAAAAAGTGTTCTATACAATTATATTGTAGAAGTTTTGAATATTTTTTATTTTTAAACGAGTTTTTTCGCTACCTTGGTTTCTATCATGAGTGGTGTCTTTAGGCGATTTTTAATAACTGATTTTGCATTTTACCGTTTAAAAATTAGAAATTATGACATACCCAAGTAAAAGACATACCCAAGTAAAGACGAACTGTTAAATGAAAGAAAAGAAATTATGACAAAATGCATCCACACTAAGAAATACCTCTTAGATTCATACAACCATGGATGAAAACGTCATAATTCGTTTGAATTTAAACAATGCACGTTCATAAATTCCCTGCCACGTGAACGTTCAAATAAAACACCGTTACAAGAGCGTTTTTTAAAAGAAAAAATGTCAAAGTTAAAATCAGTTATTAAAAATAGCATGAAGACAGCACTAATGGTAGAAACCAAGGTAGCGAAATAACTCGTTTGAAAATTATATATATATATATATATATATATAGATGCTTAGTACATTCAGTAATGAATAAGAACACTCTCGGCTACTGGTGTGTGTTTATATTGTGTACAAAACACGCTAAAATCTGCCTTTCTCCACCGATCGTCTATGCCAAGCGGGTAGAATCGCCGACTGATATCAGTTGGTTTGGGTACATAAGGGTTAATACCAACCGGCAACAATTTTCAGACCTAGCGATTTCGTTCAAGTATGCGATAGACTGCCACCATTTTGTATTTTTTACATTTGCATAAATATAACTTTACGATAATCATCATGTTACGGAAATTAACGAAGATTAACGAAACTGGTTATAAACAAACGACAATTTGAAATTATTTCTTTCAACATTATTTTTGATCGATGCTCGTATTTAAGTAGATATTCTGTTTATAATCAAACAGTATTATATATTTATTTCTACCGGCCTGATTATTTACGATAATCATCATGTTACGGAAATTAACGAA
>JBBBDQ010002544.1:0-27500 GCA_037127315.1 Ascarosepion bandense | reverse complement strand
TTAAATAAACTCAGACAATAGCTCAATTACGACTCATTAAACACTCACGGAAACCTACGAAATTCCAACCGAAACATACAAGTAGAAAATACAAGTATACTAGTCTAAATCACATGTAAAAAAGAAGGAAATGGAAAAGCCAATACTCATTAACATCAAATATTAAGGGTCAAAATAGGTGCAAATACATAACAAAACAACCAGAGCGTGATATTTGGAAGGAAAAAACATTTAATACACAAGTACATGTAAAAGAAACAAAAAAGTTACAATACAAAACGTTGTACACAAACTTTCTTTTTTGACCCTCTTATGGTTAGATAACAGGTTTCTGATATTATGAAAAAGATTTTTCTTTTATGTGCAGTGTCCCTTCAGGGCGTAAGCGATCTAAGCTTATTTATAAATTGAACTTTGTCTGTGTGTGTGTATGTGTGTGTGTGTGTGTCTGTGTGTGTGTCTGTGTGTATGTGTGTCCGTTACCTATAGACTCCGAAACGGCTGAACCGATTTTCTTGAAAATTTACACAGTTGTACTATAAGCGTCTGCGAGTGTTCGTAGCTAGGTTTTGTGTCAAGGTACCCCCGATAAATATCGAAAATCGATAATCGAAAAAATCGGGTTATAGAACGAGTGGTTCGATTTTAAGCAAATTTGATACACTCATAGACAAAGACATAAGCAATGATATTCAGAACTTTCAAGGTTACAGTTCTTACAATAGTGAAGAAAATTGATAATATGTATATATATATATATATATATATATATATATAAAAGGAAAGATGTTTGTGTGTGTGCGTCTATTTATCTGTCTGTATGTCTTTTATACAAATCCACAATTTTTTCCGATTCTCACCAAACTTCACACAAATATTCTTCAGGCTGAGTCTGAGCTCCAGGACCCTGGATTAGTTTTAAAGTTTTCATTACACCCGAGCAACGCCGGGCTATGCCGCTAGTCTCCAAATAAATTGTAGCACTTAACACACTTTCTCTTCTCTCGTTGTTGTTGTTGTTGTTGTTCTTCTTCTTCTTCTTCTTCTTCTTCTTCTTCTTCTTCTTCTTCTTTGTGCCCTGTCCTTTCAGAAGTTAGACGATCATTTCTTTCCATGACTCCCTCTCCCTTGTGGATTTTAGAAGGCATTCTCGTGTAAGACAACTCAACCCCCATTCTGTCATCCACCTGCTCAGGCCCTTTCAAATATGCTATCCACTGTTTCACCTGTTTCTTTTTTCCTTTATGTGGCCTGTTAGTATCAGATTCTCCAAGCCATCCTTCCTCACTGCATGTCCCAGGAACTTCAGTTAACTCTTCCTGAGGCTCAATTTCCTTTTTGCTTCCATTCTTTCCAAAACCTCATCATTGATCACATGCTCGATCCATGATATCCCCAGCATCCTTCTGTAGAACTACATTTCAGTTGCTTCAACTTTTTCCTTCATCTTCGATGATATTGTCTAGCATTCACTGCCATATTCAGGGCCTAAGTGATCATGACCATCCACATCTTTATATAATTTGTAACTTTTAACAGCCTTTCTCTTCTCTTGTTACCCCTCTTAAACTCTGGAAGATTTTCTAGTGTATATGTATATATATACGCCAAAGATCGGCCTTCTTCTACCGAACGCCCATATCCCAGATGTAGAATCGCCGACTGAAGCCAATTCGGTCGGGTTTCAGTCCTGGGTAAAAGGCAATCGGTGTTTAACCGTGCTGATGAGCTGTGATACAGCGAAACAGATCTGTCTGCGGATGACTATATATATTCTCACATATATAAAAAGAAAACAAAAATGACAAAGCAGCATTCAATAACATCAGATATTAAAGCTGTTACTATTTGTTGACAGTGTTTTTGAGAAAGAAACAAAAAAAAATAAACATTTTCATAACTATGAATGAACATTCATAAAATTTCGCATAACCAGTAAAGAAAAACAAAATTGAAAATCCTTGATACCGGCGAATAAATCTTCCGGGTGGTTACTTACATAAATTATACAATGATGAATAACAAAAAAGCACTTAAAGGAAAAAAAGAAATTAAACTTAATCGGAGTAATTTTTTCATTGTTCCTTTATCACACACACACACACACACACACACACACACACACACACACACACACATATATTTCTTTCATCGACATCTTCTGTACCGTCTCTTACTTCTTTCTGAAATCACCTCTCATTGTAAGCTCCTGCTCAGTACTGCCTTGCTTAGGGTCAAGCAGTTATATATATTTTTATATATATATATATATATATATATATATATGAGTGTGTGTGTGTGTCTACATAACAAGTTATATTTATTGCATTTTTTTTTCAATATATATTTAATTAACGACAAATTCAGCCAGTTAAGTGCTATACCTGATACACGCTTGGGCGATCATGTCTCGAAAGAGACATCACTGACTGGGCAGAATTTTTTTTTTATAATCATATCGCCCCAAGCAAGGCATTTTACTGCCACTGTTTTGTAGGGGTTACGTAGGCGGAAAGTTATGAGAAAAAGTGACAGGTTATAAGGGTGTCAGGAAGTGGGTAAGAGAAAAATTACTGTGGCCATAAAGTGAGGGATCAATTTATATATTGATTGTCATCTAGAATTGATCACCCACTTTATATCTACATTATAATAGTATAGATTTTTTTTTAATTCTCATATCGCCCCAAGCAAGGCAGTCTACTGCCACTGGTGCACAGAGGGTTACATAGGAAGAAAGTTGGTAAGAGAAGAATGAGAATACTAATTAGAGTGGTTTGGGCGGAGAAAAGAACATGAGAGAGAGGATGCATGTTAGTGAGATAGGAGATGACTATTGAATTCTTGGAGATTGTAGCTGTCGGGGAAGCAAGAATACGAAAAGAAATTCCACAAGCGGGAAGTGCGAGAAAAGAAGCTGTTGGAGTAGAATTTGCTTTTTAAAATTATTAGGTCTCACAGCAAAATGGTGGAACCAATTAGTGTTGTGGCTCGAGTAAATTCATATATAGGGGGCACCGGTAAGTTAAGTTCATCGGAGCAGAAGCCGTGAACGTATTTGTAGAAAAGACATAGTGAAGACAGTTAGAATGTGACTGTATTTAAGCTGCTACGTCGGGATCGATCACATTACAGATTCTCCGTTGGATATAATAGAAAAAAGTGCGAGAAACCGTGAACGTTTTGTTTAAAGTGTTGGTATATTGTTATTATTATTATTAATATTACTTGCATTTTTGCATACTATTTTAAATGTTCATAATGGTATTTCTGACACTACACGTGTTTCAGGTTCAAAGTTTACACTCTTCAGGCGATGAGCCTGGTCAGTATTAGATGGGTGACCGCTTGGGAATACCAGCTGCTGTAAGCGTTTATTGACAAATGTGCGCACTTACGGCCATACCACGTTGAATACACCAGTTCCCGCTCGATCACAGAAGTTAAGCAACGTTGAGCCTGGTCAGTATTAGATGGGTGACAGCTTGGGAATACCAGGTGCTGTAAGCGTATAGTAACGGACGTGCGTTGTGGTGCACTGGGTATCGGCTCGGAAAGAGAAATCGGTGAACAGAGTTCGAATTCCAGTTGTATACCCTGCAGTCAATTAAGCACTGGTACCCTTGGGAAATGTATTAATCCGTCCCTTCCCTCCAGTTATGGGTTAAATAACAATACCATGTCCTTCAAAGAACTGTGTTATATTGTATTGTGTTATCAATTCAAATTTGTAAAAAATTACATTGGATATACTTCTACATATTCTCCAAGACGATTCGCGTTACATCCCTCTAACAATAGTTCAATTAGATTTCATTTAAACAAACATGAAGACCTACCAAACTTTATTTGTGTCACACTCCTTGATAATGCCATTATTATAGCATTAGCAATATAGCCCGGCGTTGCCTGGCTGTAATGAAAGCTTTAAAACTAATCCATGGTCCTGGAGCTCAGACTCCTAGGACGTTGACACGAAAGGCTAAAAAGCAATAGTCGTTTCCAGTTAAAGCGAAACCGGAGACTGAAAGAAAAATGAATGGATGTAAGTAAAATTTTGATTTCCTGGTATCGATATCAAATAAGTTTTTTTTCGTCGTAAACTGAATTTTGAAGGCTAAATAAGTCCTCTGAGTAAATGGTATCATGGCTGAGACTAAGAATTACAATTATACCTACTTAGAGTCAAACCCGAAGCAAAAACTAAAAAATGGCTGAAAAATACAGACATACAGGCAGATAAACAGACACACACACAAACACCTTGCCTTTTATATGTATATGTTATAGATTCTCTGGACTACTGTAAGAACTGCAACCTTGAAACTTCTGAATGTCGTTTCTTATGTCTTTGTCTATGAGTGTATCAAATTTGATTAAAATCGGACCACTCCTTCTATAACCCGATTTTTTCGATTTTCGATATTTATCGGGGGTACCTCGACACAAAACCTAGCTAAGAACACTTGCGAACGCTTATAGTAAAACTGTGTAAATTTTCAAGAAAATCGGTTCAGCTGTTTCGGAGTCTATAGGTAACGGACATATACAGAGAGAGAGAGTGACAAAGTTCTATTTATAAATAAGTTTAGATCATCCACATGTAAAATATAAATCCCTAAATATAATGGACGCCTTAATAAAAAAATCAAAAAGGCCAACACTCACCAATACCAACTATAAACACGTCCACGTTCAGCGTGTTTGAAATATCAAACATTTATAAAACTCTACTTACAAAGAGAAAGCAAATTATGTATTCAGTTAAATTGAATAAAATAAAATCCTTAATAATAGTTAAAAGTATAACCCAAATCGCTTGGAGAAATGAAACATACGAGTAAATTTCATATATAAGGTAACTAAAAAAGTTCTGTCCGTTTTTAAAGAAAAAAAACGCTTCACAGTATGTTTAACTTATATTTAATCTTCGAAGTAATCGCCATCGGCATCCAGCACCTTCTGCCAACGTGTCTCCAGGTGTTCAATCCCTTTGCGGTAGAACTCGGGGGGTTTTGATGCAAAGAGGTCCGTGAGGTCTTTGCGCAAGTCTGCTTCGATGATTATCCAGGGAGCGGAAGAGGTGGTAATCGGATGGCGCAGGGTCAGATAAATAAGGTGGATGGCACAAAGTCTCCCACCCAAGTTGCTGTATGGTACTCCTAACCACTCCTAACCAGCCTGGCGTTGTCATAGAAGAAAAGCACACCTTTGCGATTCACCAGTGCTGGCTCCTTCTGGCCCAATGCCTGTTGCACACGTTTCAATTGCTGCGAGTATAGGTCTCCAGGGACCATTTGGCCCGTTGGTAACATTTCATAATCTTTCGTGGGTGCATCGGCGGTCTTGCGGTGTGAGGGACAGCATCCTGAGGAGACAACCAATGTCTGGAATGCTTGAGAGTTTAGTACAGAACCCACTTTTCATCACTGGTAAGCACTCGATTGAATAAGGATGCGGTACGATGGCGAGAAAGCAGCGATACGCAGGCTGCCAATCGTTGTCCCTTGTGCACCCCCAACAGCGTTTGCGGAACCCACTTTGTACGTCTTACCTAGGCGATGCAGGTGAAGTCTAACTGTTTCATCGAAAATGATGAACTGTCTTGCAAGTTCACCCCAGGCTAGGCTACTGTCCTATTCAATGGCCGCCTTCAGAATTCTGTCATTCAAGACATGTGGTTGTCCACTGCGAGGTTCATCATGGAGAGACAAATCTCCCGACTTGAATTTTCGAAACCAACACCTTGCAGTACGTTCATCCACAGCACTATCCCCAAACGCTTAGCATATGCGGCGACTTGATGCAGCTGCTGATAAGCCCACTTTGAAGTCGTAAAGGAAACAACCCCGAACGAGATCTCTAGACACTTCCATCCTTCTCACAGCTGTCCGGTTTGTAAGTGATGGCCGGGCACGGTGCGCGTGTTTTTGATAACGTTTGATATTCCTACTTCTGGCTGTCCGAATTTGAAAACAATTGTTACACACATTTTGTATATATTTCAACTTCATTCAATGACTAATCAAAAAACGGACATTACTTTTTGGTTACCTTGTAATTTTTGTTCTGAAAAGAAAAAAACATAAGAGTACTTTTGTGCACCATTTCCTGTCCTTTGACCAGATATAACATCCTTCCGATTCTTCAAACGAATTTTCTAACTGCCCAATATGTTTTATTTGTTTGATACACCTGGTAAAAAAGCAACCTTTGGTTCAATTCTATAAAAATTATTTTCAAGCTTTTGTACCTTATGTTCATGTTTTTTCTTACTGGGTATTAGTTTCTCAAAAACTGTATTTTCCGAGCAAACATAATTTCCGCTGGCCTCATGGATGGGTACAAACATTTTGGTGTCCGTCTAAACACTTGCAAAAATTGCTGTAGAACTGCATCTGTGGATCCACTGTTGGCTTTTTTAAAACTTTTTTGAAAGTATCCACAAAACTCGTAGCGTGGCCGTTACTTCCAGAATGTTAAGGAGCAATTGTTATGGGCTCTACTTCAAGCATCATGCAAAATTCCTTGAATCCTTTCAATGTAAATTATGGGCCTTTATCTGAAACAATCGAATCTGGAACTCCGGATCTGGCAAACAGTTCCTATAGAAACTAAATTACTACTTCCGTGGTCTGTTTCTTAGATTTGAATATTTCTGGCCACTTAGAAATCTGTGAGATGAACAAGTAATATGATATATTAAGTGGATCAGCAAAATCAGAATGAAGACGTGGCCATGGGCGGTCAGTTTATGGCAATTGGTTGAACTTTATTGGTGGGTTTTGAGATGCCAAAGCACAGCTTTTGCATGACTTTAACAACGTTTCAATGTCTTTATCCATGCTTAGACAGTATACAGAACTTCTCATTATGCTTTTTATTCTGGATATACCAAGTGTTCTGCATGGAACTCTTTCAAGATTCGTTTTGTCATACTAAAGTTACCACTACTCTCTCACGATATCTGAGAACGTCATCACATATTGAATAATCCTCGGAGTTGGTTTTATTTTTGTCTTTTAGCATTTCCTTTATTCCCATAATAAATTTGTCATTCAAGGCTTTCATTTTAATTTCTTTTAACGTCACTGATAGTTCCTGCACAGTATTGCACAGTACGTTTTCATTTCTACCTCCGATTGTAGAGAGACAATGACATTGTCTTCTAAAGATACTTTTTTTATAATCCAGGATATTTTTTTAATCGTATCGCCCCTAGCAAGGCGGTAATGCCACTGATGTGCAGGGGGCTACATAAGAGTAAAAAGATTAATTAGAAGAGGGTGAAGAGGAAAACGAAACAGTTTGAAATGAGCAATAGAAAGATGAGAATTCAGGTGTGATGACAGTTGCAAAGGTGGAGAGAAAGGAAAGGATATACGGGATGGTGAAAGAACTAGAATCAAGTGGTTAATAGATGAGTATTGACATTGCATTTAAATTCCTGGAGGTTGTAGCCGCCAGGAAAGCAAGAATATGGAAGCGAGTTCCACAGGCGGGATGTGCGAGAGAAGAAGCTGTAGGTGTAGAATTGTCGTCTGTATTTGGTTAATCTAACTGTGAATGGGTGGAACCCAGTTGCCAATCTGGTTGCACGAGTTGCAGAGGCACCAGCGAAATCTGGATAATCCGTCTACCTGACATAACTTACTCGACGGCAAGAATTCTATGCTAAAGTGGTAATTAGTAGAATCATTCTCCATAGCTGTAGCCTATTTTCTGTAGGGGTTGGTAGTGCTTTTCATGACGCACAAATAGTTGGCCACGGCTTGTGATCCGTTTGTAAGGTAAACCTTCTCCCATAAATAAATCTATGAAATTGTTTAAGGGCAAAGTCAATCCCGAACTTTCCTTTTCTATCACGGAAAAACATTTTTCAGCTAGAAGCGTCCTGGATTCGACCTTCTTCGAATTCCTGCATAATTCAGGCTCCAATACCGTATGCACTAGCGTAATTGTTTTCAATCTTCGTCACCAAAATATTTGACGGAGAAAATTCCGACGACTAAATCTTCGCCGTCAAAATGTTGTAACCTAAAATGTTACTACGCGTGTAATAACCCAAAGGGAGCTTGGAAATAAATAAATAGTCATACATACAATATCATCAAATACAAGACTCGCAAGTTGCGTGAAGTAAATAAACACGTCCAGTAGAGAAATGCTAAACAGTAAGAATACACCATACTCTCAACAGAGTCCAACATATTATATAAGGATTGAGACATACTCATTACTGTCCATAGATAAATACACACACACACATACACACACGCACGCACACACACACACACACACACACAGTGAGAGAGAATGAGAGAGAGAGAAGAAAAAAAAGAAAGACATTATGTATTCCCAAAAAATAGAAATTACTGTCCAACTTTCAAAGTGAATCTTTATTTTGATTAGTTAAAACGAACGCACACACAAATTTTATATCTTCCTACATATATAAATAGCAAAGCATGTTTTTGTATTTAAATGTAAATCATTTTCACAACCACCATCCAATATGATGACGAAATTCTGTCCCGAAACATAGATATTTTCATGTCGCAATGTACTTTTAATTCATAAGTATATATATATATATATATATATATATATATATATATATATATTACATAAAATTAATGTCATTTATGAATTTACAAGGCCCTTAAGGAACCTCAATTCTGATAAGTCTTTTATTAAATCATTTCACCTCACTTGATGCGGGACCCACAAGTGCGAAGGGATGAAAGAAAAGACTGGTTACAGGGGTTATTGCGGAAGATGAACAGGATTCAAAAATTTAGAAGTAGTCAATGGGCATTATATTTAAATTTCTTAAGATTCTAGCTAACAGGGAAACACATAATAAGAAAATATTTCTAGAAATGACAGAAGGAACACACGTCAAGAATAAACATGTTACATCTTTTAGAACATAGATGAATTAGGGCCCATCTGCGAAAACCAAAAAAGGAACTGCAATATATATATAGCATAATGCTGATCCACGTATACTGTCTTAATATGTATAGGAAAAACTACTAAAAAGTTTTAAGTCTAAAAATGTATTTCTTTGACAGTATTTATTTATTTCTTTTATTATATATATATATATATATATATATATATATATATATTTGATATTTCAGACCGCCCACGGCCATTCATCAGAAACAAATGATTTTAAACTTCCAGAGTGCTCAATCAGGGTGTGAGAGCGTAAATACTATACTATACTATACTATATATATATATATATATATATATATATATATATATATATATATATATAGTGATGATCCATGTATACTGTCTTAATATGTATAGGAAAAACTACTAAAAAGTTTTAAGTCTAAAAATGTATTTCTTTGACAGTATTTATTTATTTCTTTTATTATATATATATATATATATATATATATATATATATATATATGATATTTCAGACCGCCCACGGCCATTCATCAGAAACAAATGATTTTAAAATTTAAACTTCCAGAGTGCTCAATCAGGGTGTGAGAGCGTAAATACTATACTATACTATATATATATATATATATATATATATAGGAAAAAATACTAAAAACTTGTAAGTTTAAAAATGTATTTCTTTGACAGTATTTATTTATTTCTATTATTATATATATATATATATATATTTGATATTTCAGATATTAAAGAAAAATAGCTGAACACTTCAATCAACCAGGACACACATTAGAAAACTGCAAATGTTTACTGATAGATTCCGATTTTAGTTCCACATACGCAGAAAGAAAGAAAAATACTGGATTTTAAAATTAAATACATATAGACTAGAGTAAAATTGGGACTTAAAATTGGTATTTTGAATCTTTATAAATATTTCAATAATTAAACATTTTTTTAGATACACTTAATTTTTTTTTCTTTAAATAAAACAACATTTGTAAGTATTATTACAGTTAGGCTTACGTTTTTATAAAAATATCCAAAAACTCTATCGCTTTCTACGTCACGTGATGTAAAAATCTCTCTACGAACGCTCAAGGGGCGAATGCTTCTAGTTTAAATTTTAAAATCATTTGTTTCTGATGAAAGGCCGAGGATGGTCTGAAATATCATATATATATATATATATATATATATATATATATATATATATATATAATAATAGAAATAAATAAATACTGTCAAAAAAATACATTTTTGAACTTACAACTTTTCATTAGTTTTTCCTATATATATATATATATATATATATATATATATACTAGCGGCCATAATTATTAGGCCACCTCAGTTTTTTAAAAGAAATCATGTATTTTATACTATTATTAGTATTTATTGCCAAGTGGATAATTCTAAATGCAAATAGAATCTCTCTAACTCTCTCTTTCTTTCTTTAGTTCTTAATATACAGCAAAACTCGGATATAAGAGACCAATATATAAGAGAAACTCGGATATAAGAAAAATGTATCGGTCCCGACGACTCTCTTATATCCGGGTTACAGTGTATATTATTTGCTCTCCTTGCTTGGTGCGTATTAATCACTTTTCGTTTTAGGTTACTCGTCTCGGGTTTTTTTTCTTTGGGCTCCGTACTTTGACTGATGTTCAAGTGCTTAGCTCGTTCTTTTTTTATCACCATTTTTTCCTTCCGCGTATGTGCTTGGAGGGTTTTTCAAAACGAGAATAACGATAAGTTTACATATTGAGCACTCCAGAAGAATGGTAGTGTTTGAAACACAGTAGCAACTCTGGCATTTACGCATCGTTCATTCAGAAATGAATTAGAACACTCTCAGCTATTGTGCATGTGTAATGATAATATACACGCTAAAAAATCTACCTCCTTCTACCGATCGCCTGTAGCTCAGAGGTAGAATCACCGACTGACGCCAATTCGATCGGGTTTCAATCCTGGATAAGAAGCAATCGGCTGTCTAACCGTACTGATGAGCTGTGATACAGCGAAACAGATCTGTCTGCGGATGACTATATATATATATATATTATGCACTGATGAGTGCATGAATCTCTGAGTCTTGCTTTAGACGTAGGATAAAATATATTTAATAGCAAATTCTTAATAGCGCTATTATATTACATTAAACACGGTTCTATAAACACCTGCTAACTATATTTAAATGGGTGTTTACTTACGTGTTTAAGCATATCTATATCTATTTGCATCCATGTCTCTCTTTATATATATATATATATATATATATATATGATTTGAGGGGGGGGTGTATGTGTGCATGAGTTTGTTTGTAAGTGTGTGATAGAGTGTATCTGTATAGAACAAAATAAATAAAAGACAAAAGGGAATAAACTGTACTAAGTGACATATAAATTCGTAAATAATATTATTTCTTTGTAATTTTGGACTTTAAATATACATGTATATAAATACATATAGAGCAAATAAAAGAAACATTTCATGGTAAATCAGAAGTATGGGCCTATTTTAGGCGAACCATCATCAGCTTCCGTCTTTATTATACAAAGGATTTTACACGAATTCGTGCAAAATCCTTTGTATAATAAAGACAAAAGCTTATGATGGTTCGCCTGAAATAAGCCTTAATTTTTCTTATATATATATATATATATATATATATATATATGTGTGTGTGTGTGTGTGTGTGTGTGTGTGTAGAGAGAGAGAGAGATGGCGTGAGGAGGAGTTGGTCAAAGGAATTATGCTCTAATACGTTTATATATATATATATATATATATATATATATTATACATATATATATATGTATATGAATCTATCTTTGTCACGTCACTATAATTATCGACAGAGGGTGAGATAGAAAGAGAGAGAAAGAGGGAGTGTGTGTGTGTATATGTGCGTGTATGTGTGTGTGTGAATAGAGAAATAATACAATTTTCCAAGTAAGTGCTACTAAACAACTGACTCCGATACTGAATGCTTTTCATATATAATATACGCAACTTTAAATGTATGCATGATTATGTGTGTGTGTGTGTGTTTCCGTGTGTGTGTGTGTATGTGGTCATATTCATAAGTATACAACTCTTTCACTCTATCGGAACGGATACAAATCATTCGGTTGCAACACATTAGTTATATAGGCGCATTAGACCGCATTATAGACTGACCAATAAAATGGACAGCAAGGGTGGCGAAATAATTCGGAAGGACTCCTCCCTAAAATCCAACCTAATTACATTTTTTTTCTTTTCCTATAAGTCTACTTGGTTGGTCCGAAATATTTCTACCAGTGCGACGTACTGACTGTTGGTACGACTTGGCCGGTAACAAACACACACACACACACACACACACACACACACACACACACACACACACACACACACACAAGCAAGAACACGAAAGAGTGGAACGCCTGTGCGTGTGTGTCCGCGTGTTTAGTTCCACTACTGTATTGCATAGATGCACCGTAATATTACGTTGACCAATCGGAAGAGATAGGCACCTCATCACAGACATTGTGGGGAAAGGAAAAGCAACCTGACCGCTTACTTAGAAATAATCGTGCATTTACAGGAAATAAAAACGAGAGCTACATATCACAGACAGATAGATAGATAGATAGATAGATAGATAGATAGATAGATAGATAGATAGATAGATATGAACTAACCGAGATAGATAGATAGATAGATAGATAGATAGATAGATAGATAGATATGAACAGACAGAGATCGATAGATATGAACAGACTGAGATAGATAGATAGATAGATAGATAGATAGATAGACAGATATGAACAGACTGAGATAGATATAGATAGATAGATAGATAGATAGATAGATAGATATAAACAGACTTAGATAGATAGATAGATAGATAGATAGATAGATAGATATGAACAGACCGAGATATGATAGATAGATAGATAGATAGATAGATAGATAGATAGATAGATAGATAGAATAGACCGAGATAAATAGATAGATAGATAGATAAAGATAGATAGATAGATAGATAGATATGAACAGACTGAGATAGATAGATAGATAGATAGATAGATAGATAGATAGATAGATAGATAGATAGATAGATAGATATAGAACAGACCGAGATAGGTAGCTACTTAGCTAGCTAGATAGATAGATAGATAGAACGGTATATAGGAATAGAGAGATAGAGAGACAGATAGAAAAATAGATATGAATGAACTGGGATAGAGAGAAGAATAGAGAGACAGATAGATAGAAAAGTTTAGAATTTTATATATATATATATATATATATATATATATATATATATATATATATATATTTCTGTATGTATATATATAATTGGCTATCAATCAGACGGAACAAAGATATCGACGTGGAAACTAGATTCGGAGATGCAAGATCAAAATTTGCCTGAAACTCTACGTCTCACTCTCGCACTAACCACCTAAGAAAAGGCTGACTGAATTAAATTCTTCCCCGGAGGTATATATATATATATATATCGCACTAAGTAACTGAACGGTGATTTGCACTACTAATAATAATCATACATTTTGTTACAAAACGTTTCGTACAACACTGACTTTGATGCACGTGGCACATGTTAAGTGAGCATTGAAAAAATTGCCAGAAATAGCGCGAGAGAGAAGTACCTTGCGAGAGCTTTGCTTGAGACAGAGTGAGAGACAAATATTTTCAAAAAAGGTACACAAAAATTAAGAAAAAGACAATCCGACAATCAGGCAGATAGATAGATAGATAGATAGATAGATAGATAGATAGATAGATAGATAGATGCGAATAACAAAGCAAGATAGAGACATAGATACATAGATAGATAGACAGAAAGCGAGAGAGAGTGAGAAAGAGAACGTTTGTGATAAATATGAACAGATTGAGATAGACATTCGGAAACAAATCGAATTACCGCAATAAGTATATTTTCATGAGGGCATTATAAATCCACACACACACACACACACACACATACACACACACGCATATATATATATATATATATATATATATATATATATATATATATATCGATATAAATATAGATAAATAGATAGAAGCAAGTAAATATCTAGCCTCTCTGATGAGCTTTGATACAGAGAAACAGGCTTGTATATCGATGAAATATATATATATATATTTCGAATGACGTAAAATATATTTGCTTAATTGTTGGATAGATAGATACAGATATACAATTCAGATATATAACACTAAGATGTTATGCTAAAAAAGATATTGGCCCGACCCAGTTCTAAAACCTGACAAATGATCAATCAAATGTATTTATATTTTGGGGTTAATATCTACCTACCTATCTATCTCTCTTGGCCACTTCGGGATGGTGCAAGTTTAACTGTGTAATGCGTTCGATCCTTACTGGGTGCCCCTTACTTCCGGCCTTGTGCCACATCTAAATGGCGCTTAGAAAATCAACTATCTTTTCTAATTGTATTCAAATCTATTTACCTGTCTATTCATCTGTTCATATCGCGCTTCAATGTATGCATGTATGTATCTATCTCTTAAAATCAACTCCCTCCTCTCTGTCTCATACACACACACGCACACCTATATATATATATATATATATATATATATATATATATATATATATATATGTATCCCTTACATGTATGTGAGATGAGACGACGCTTCAGGAAGACATTCTGTTTTGTATTATAAAATTATAAACGGCGTGTCCTTTCATTCTAGCACATGCTCATGCAAATAGGCACATTGAAGGAACGAAATCCGCACTATGATAGAAAAATGGATACTTAGAAAGACATTTGCCACAATCTCCAAAGTAGTCAGGAGTCACTCAGAATGCACTGCTCACAAAACCCGTTGCCGAGGAATGTAAGATCGAATAAGTGACAAGTTGAACGAATAAAGCCTACAAAACAGTCTTTTGTACGCGCTCTTATGTCTGTGTGTTTGAGCGCGCATGTGTATATGTTTATACTTGTGTGTGTGTGTGTGTGCGAGTCACTCTCTCTTCCTCTATGTATGTGTGTGTGCATGTCTCTGTGTGTTTGTGTCAGTGTGTAGAACCAAGTTTTATTGAGGTTTGAATGAAGTAGTTTAGGATAAGTAAATTCTCAGCGTAGAGAATAAAGTACCATGGACGTTGTCTTCTAGGGGAAAGATAGATAGATAGATAGATAGATAGATAGATAGATAGATAGATAGATAGATAGATATGAACAGACAGAGATAGATAGATAGATAGATAGATAGATATGATAGATAGAACATAGATAGATAGATAGATAGATAGATAGATAGATAGATAGATAATAAATAGACTGAGATAGATAGATAGATAGATAGATAGATAGATAGATAATATGAACAGACTGAGATAGATAGATAGATAGATAGATAGATAGATAGATAGATAGATAGATAGATAGATAGATGGTAGTTGGATATTGCAAACGTCTCTAAAGAGAAAGGACAATATGAGATAGGGAGACGGACAGAGAGAGAGAGATAGAGAGAGAGGCGATGTGGCGGGGAAAAAGCAAGGTAGTATGTTTCTACACGAAAATGAAAGTGAAAGTAGCAAACAAACACGAAGACAGTCGTTTAACGTGGACGAAACGGATTACGTTTTTGGAAAGGTAGAAAAGAAGTGATTCGAAGTTTAAATATAGATGCAAATATATATGTATATATATGTATATATATATATATGTGAGTGAATGCATATACATATACATTTATAAACACACACACAAATATATATATATATATATATATATATATATATATATATATATATATTGACATTTTTAGACGACGATATGTTTTGAGGCCGAAATATTAAGAAAAATTTACCAAAACAAACCACGGATATTACTGTTTACCAAATACAGTTCCTGGAAATCTTTCTCAGAAACATATCCGGAATTTAAACAAAAAAAGAAACAGAAAATAATCAAATAAGCCTAATGCACAACAAGTAAAGTAAACTAATATTTCTATATTAATATTTGAAAAATATATTATTGTCAAAAGCCGACCTATAGATCAGTTGCAATATCTTTATTACAACATGTACACATAATTGTCTCAACATTTTCACATATACCCGAAGATGTACATATCGTAGAATAAAACATTTTTTTTTTGTAACAAATCATATTATTCAAAAACATAAAACTGCATAAAACAGATGAAATAAAAATGTCATGATATTCTCATAGACAGAACAGAGAAATTTAATAACATTTAAAAAGATTTTCTTTCGTTTAATTCATAAATAAATAGTTATATATTTGTGGATATTGCACGTTTGTTTCTGAGAAATACATCTGTAGGAAATATAAACCAAAGTAACCGATCGTTGATGAATAAACAATTTTAGTCACGTATCTAACTTTGTGAGTCTTTATCTATATAGATTTGTGTATATTTGTGTGTGTGTGTCTGAATGTGTGTGTGTATATTTGTGTGTGTGTGTGTCTGAATGTGTGTGTGTATATTTGTGTGTGTGTGTGTGTTTGTTTTAGAGACAGAAGAAAATTATTGTCTAATCTTTTTTAAATCAGGAACGAAAATTTTAACGAAAGGATATCAGTAGCACTAACTCCATAAAAAGGGTTAATTACAAACATGATGTTTTTGTTGTTGTTGTTGTTACTTGGTTAGCAGTGAGCTATATACCAATGTATACTTCGAATATATGATTAATGTTTTCCTTTAAGTTCGCTTTCAAATCCTGAAAATTGATGTGTTGAAATAATTTTCAATTAGATAAACGCACCATATCGTCCCTGTTGCTTTCACGTGTACAATTTCTTTTGAACGTACCAACATGTACGCGCCCACATAATCACAATTAATATATCAACACAGAGTCGATGGTTATATGAGCAGATAAACCTTTATTGTGACATGTATTGTCATGTACAACGAAACCATCAACTCAAATATTGCATATAAACAAGCCCCCGAAACGTCCAAATATTAGAAACCTGTTTGTGAGAATGTTTACATAGACATCGAGTGAAACAAAAAATATAATTTATATATATATATATAATATATATATATATATATATATATATATATATATATATATATATATAATGTGCTTATTAAATATAATCTATATACATACATTTATACGAATGTGGGTATATAGTTAGAAATCTTTTAAAAAGTAATAGACCGTTGTGCATGGTCGTTACTATACGAAAGAACACGTGTGCTGAATACATTTAAGCAAGTACGTGAATATATATATATATATATATATATTTCGGGGTTAGGAGGAAGTCAACCAGAAGTAGGAGGCGAGTAATAGTAGGAGGAGAAATATCGAAAGAGGACAACAATAGAGAAAAGCGAATTAAAAAAAAAAAGTAAAAAGTAATTTTGAAAATAAAACTAGCGTGAGAGAGAGAGAGAGAGAGAGGGAGAGAGAGAAATAAAAAGAGAGAGAGAGAAAGAAAAAACAGAGAAAGAGATAGAGAGAGATAGTAGGAGTGAAAGAGAGAGAGAGAGTGAGCAGGAGGGAAATTTATAAAAACAAACAAAAAAGAACACTCTCTGTTGGTTTGTTTTTCGCTCGCTCTCTCGCTCTCTCGCTCTCACTCACGCACACGCACAAACACACACAGACACACAAACACACGCACACGCACGTACACACGCACACAGCCTGGATCACGGAAGGATTTATTTTGATATTTTCTCCCTCTTTTATAACAGAAGAAACACTCTCAACCGCGATGGATAGCAGAACTTTCTTTTTAAATCTTCTTACCTATTTACAGTGATTCTTTCCATATCAAACTCAAGAGAATTAAATATATATATATATATATATATATATATATATATATTAGTGAAGGAATGCTTGCGATAGTTTCAATGGAAAATTACTTCAAAATTCATTCGGAACAAATCAAATGCCGATAATATATAAATATGAATAAATATTTATGCATATGTATAACGTTATACATATCTACATATATAAATAAATAATTTTACACACATACCTATATATGAATACAACTACATAAAATATATAAGTAACACTTCGCATGAGCGAGATTCTTTTTTCTCTCTTTCTTTGGGTGTCTTTCCCTCTAATATACAAGTCACCATAGGATAATACCACTTCAAAATAAAGAGGAGAAGAAGAAGAAGAAGAAGAAAAAGAAGACGACGAAAAAGAAAGAAAAAGAAGTAAACGAAAGAAGAAAAGAAAGAAGAGAAAAGCCAGGATATATTATACAAATCTTCATCAATATACGCGCACATATGCATGCATAGATATCTATATAAATACATCGATATATGTATATATATATATGGATATATGCTGCTATATGAAGAAAATTACGGTACATAATTACACCGCCTTTGGATAAACGAACAATAAAAACGGGATCTTCTACATTCATTCGCCCTGCTGCTTATTAAAAAAAAAAAAGAAATACGTGATTTCTATATATATATATATATAAAATTCTATATATATACATATACATATATATATATAAACATACACATACACATACATACACACACATATAAATATATTTGTTTATATATGTATATATATTTTTTTTTGAAAAGATGGGGCTCGGATATACGTCTTTGTTTCGTGGACGGATAATTCTTGCTTTGACATTATTCTTTCAACAAATGAATACAGGTAAGTAATTTCGTAAGAACCAAAAAACATATCCGCTGCTTTCTTTTATATAAAATCTTTCTTTTACATGACACTTTCTACTTATCTGTGTGTGGTACGATGGACTTTCTTGTCATAAACGTAGTGGGCAAAATCAACTCTAACCACGAATTCAACAGTAAGAAGGAAAATGATAAGTTCACAATGCCCTTTTTCATGTATTTCTCAAGTCTTACACTTGACGCGGAAGATCTCTCCCTCTTTCTCTCTGTCTCTCTCTTCATATATATATATATATATATATATATATATATATATGTATTTATGAATCACTATCTCTGTCATAGATATGTATGTATATATGAATGTATAAGTTTATATATACATTTCAATTTGTTTCTATCTATCTATCTATCTATCTATCTGTCAATCGGACCGTCTGTCTATTTATCACAGTTTGTTAATAGCTATTATATCTGTCTATGCGTGTCTCTCGGCGTGACAGTCGGAATATCACAGTTTATTCTATCTATCTATCTATCTATCTATCTATCTATCTATCTATCTAAATATGTGTATGTGTGTGTGTGTCAATCTGCTTAAAATCAGTTAATATCTATCTATCTATCTATCTATCTATCTATCTATCTATCTATCTAAGTATATTTATATATATATATGCCTCTCAATCTATCTATCTATCTATCTATCTATCTATCTATCTATCTATCTATCTATCTATCTGTTTGATATCTGATAGATAGATAGATAGATAGATAGATAGATAGATAGATAGATAGATAGATTTAAATGTATATACATGCATATATGTCTATCTACCAAACTGTCGAACTGTCAGTTTACCTATCACTCATTTTTTTTAATATGGTCTACCTGTCCACCTATCTGTCACGGTTTAATTCTATCTATCTATCTATCTATCTATCTATCTATCTATCTATCTATCTATCTATCTGTTTGTGCGTATTTTCTCTCACCATCTCTCTCTTTCTCTCTCTCTATCTGTGTGTATCCAGCTATCTATCCATCGTATTTTCCTCTCACCATCTCTCTCTCTCTTTTTCACTCTCTCTCTCTCTCTCTCTCTGTCTATCTATCTATCTATCCTTTTTCATATCTATCTATCTATCTATCTATCTATCTATCTATCTATCTATCTATCTACCACGTTTTCTTGATATCTCTGTGTCTTAAACTCTACATATCATTCTCTTTTTCGGTGTTTTCTTTTATACTCTCTCGTTCCTTCTTTTTAATCTTAAGCCAGTTGTTAAAATGCTTTTAAACCGTTATCATAACCTAACATCATTATCAGCATTTTTTAAAATTTTTGCTGGAGATTTTATTTTGCTGAAAGTGAAGAGATGAAAGTGCAGAGACTGTACTTTCCTCCTTGCAGTTCAGATTCGTTTTAAACACGCATGTCTCATTTTTAATAACATTTGTAGTATCATGTGTTTTCGCACAATTCAGTGGGTTACCTTTCACAGGGGATAAAGAATACATAGTCTCTTTCCATTATCGGTTAGAGATTTCTGTTGCAGATTAATTTAATTATTTTAATTTTATTATTATTATTATTATTATTATTCACTTATTAAAGATTAACAACCTGGTGAACACGTTTCTGGCACTAAAAATATTTTATTTCTAGTAATTCTCTTATCTGTTACTCTATTATAACTGTATTCAGTATACTACTGCCACCACTAATAATACTACTACTACTAGTAGTAATAATAATAATTGTCTGCCATAAATATTATAAAAATGCTAAAAGCAAAAATAAAAATAAAACGTTTATGATTATTATTATGTCATTTTTCATCATAACTCGATTTCTGCTATGGTCGCACTACCTACCAAGTCTGCAGTAAGACCTACGGCAGGTCGTGTTGTGTTATTATTATTATTATTATTATTATTATTATTATTATTTCCTCTGGCCTTTAGCAATTGATGCGTCTCAATATAGTTCAAATAATAGAGAGTTTGTATCATACACCAGGACTTTCCTCAGTATCATTCCACATTTATGAAGTATTCTATTGGGGTTTTTTTTTGTTCCGGTTTTGCCACGTGACATCCATATTCTTTATTGTTGTTATTGTTGCGGCATCAGAGCAAGGGTAATAATTTTATGACTCAAGAAATAAACTTATAGAAAATCTACTCTTAACTGTTCTTCTGGCTTTCGTGAAAAAAAGAAAAGAATAATAACGGTAACAACAATAAGAATAAAAATGATAATTATTATTATTTTTGTTGTTGTTATCATTTATTTGCGATAGCTTTTTATGTACACTAAGTGCTGGAAAGTTTTATTAATAAAACAGGATTTCCCACCTGTGTTCTAGCGATTTCAAACCGCCCTGGAGTAGTTGTCTTTTTCTCACCCCAAAATTTATTTATGCTATCATTATTATTATTGAAGTTTTTTTATTCATTTTTTTTCTTCATTTTTCTTCATGTTTTTTTTTTTTTTTTACTACAACTGGTGACCCCAGAAATCGTATCGAGTAAAGTTTGTTGCAAATCATGTGGCAAAACTTCATTACACTCGCCAGTATTTTGTCTGTAATTTCGCACCAAAAGTAACTGACACATTTCCAAGATTCACTAGCTTCTTCTTCTTCTTCTTCTTCTTCTTCTTCTTCTTCTTCTTCTTCTTCTTCTTCTTCTTCTTCTTCTTCTATTATTATTATTATTATTATTATTATTAATACTATTTTTATTGCTGATACGTTTGGTTGTGTTCTTATGGTCGTGGACGTTTCAATGTGTCGATTGTAATGAGAGTGTAGTTAGGTATGTTATATATCATTATTACTATTATTGTTGCTATTCAAATCTTTCTTGAGTATTGATTTAAATTCTACAAAATCCATTAGTAATCACATATCAATTATTATGCAAATATCTTAAATTAAGAACAATAAAATCTGATAGCGTCGATGATACTACTAAGTGCGTTATTAGAGTTAGCAGTAATATTATTGGCATTGGTGATGTTGATGATAATCGGGCGTTGTTCTGTCTTAACTGTTATTGTTAGGAAGGAAGTTAAATGTGGATCCGAATAAAAGGAAGAATTAATGAACACGTGAAATAGAGGAAGGAACGAAAGATGCATGGATTATGAATGGATAAAGATTATTAAAAAGAGTTGGCAAGTTGCATAAGGAGCTGAGATGGAAGAAGAATAAGAAGATGTCGAGGAGGATATGATGAAATGAAAATAATGATTATTATAAAGAGTTTCCAAGAGAGATGAACAAAAACAAAAGGGATATATATATATATATATAATATATATATATATATATATATATGTAGAGAGAGAGACACACACAGAGAGAAAGACAGACAGACAGACAGACAGACAGACAGAGATACAGAAAGACACATAGATAGATAGATAGATAGATAGATAGATAGATAGATAGATAGATAGATAGATAGATAGATAGATAGATATGAACAAACTGAGATAGATAGATAGATAGATAGATAGATAGATAGATAGATAGATATGAACAAACTGAGATAGATAGATAGATAGATAGATAGATAGATAGATAGATATGAACAAACTGAGATAGATAGATAGATAGATAGATAGATAGATAGATAGATAGATAGATAGATAGATAGATATGAACAAATTGAGATAGATAGATAGATAGATAGATAGATAGATAGATAGATAGATAGATAGATAGATAGATAGATAGATAACACTGCGCTTTGAAAATGATGAAATTGTTTGTAATATTTATTAGAAGGAAAGCATATGTAATAAGATAAGAATCAAATAAATCGGATGGATGATCTGGAGTTTGGCTGAAATGATTTAGAAATATTGGTCGTAGATGAACTGCAACCATACAATGGTAGCATACTGCGGAGAGTTCTAAACTTTAAAGCCCTCATATTCCTATGCAATCTCCTTACTTTTCTTTGTCATCATCTTACTCTTCTTCACAAAGAAGTGTAAGGAGAAGAACGACGACTAAGCATGTCTTTTCGTCATTTAATACCCTTGTGTTTTCAAAATTAAAATAAAACATGAGTGAAGTCTGCTAACCACGCTTTCCTGAAACGAAAGCCGTGTTTGTATGTTAGATAATAATAATAATAATGATAATAATAATAATAATATTAATGATAATAATAATGATAATAATAATAATAATATTAATGATAATAATAATAATATTAATGGTAGTAATAATAATAATAATAATAATAATAATAATAATAATAATAATAATAATACAGGGATCTTGAAGCGGAAATCTCAAAATTGTGACACATGAGGACATCAAGAATTTCTCTTGTAGTTAGAGCCCTTGGATCGATTGGAAATGGTTCCTACAATCTCACTGAAGGAATTCCCGGTCTTCATCCCTTAATTATATACAAAATAATATACAATATATTGAACGCATGTCTACAGCTCATACATTATTAGGGGCGTTATCTATGTAAAATATGGGTGATCTTAAGTATGTTTTTTTTTTTTTATCGAAATTAACAGTGGAAAATATTATGATGCCATTTCTGACCTTACACCTCAGGTTGGGAGCCTAAACGAAATGAGTATACAGCAAAAATCAAATGAAATATTAATAAAAATCACTCGGAACGAGAAATCGGAGAACCAAGTTCGAATTCCAGTTGAATGTGTTCTATTCAATTACTCACAAATACCCTTGCGAATGGTGGTATTAATCTGTCTCTTCTCCCTTCAGCTATGGGTTAAATAACAGGGCAGTTTGGATTATTATCCTGAGTTCACAACCAGTCTACTGCAGAAAGTAATGGCAACTTACTGCGCGAAAATCCTCTGCCCAGTCAGTCATGTCTCTTTCAAGACATGATCGCCCAAGCGTGTATCATGAATGGCACTTAACTGACTGATTGAATAACATAAAATTAATCGTATAGATTTCTGCAAAAATTGGAGATACTTTGGAATCCTAATTGCCACTTGATCCCAATAATATATATCAAGGTTTTATTGGTATCTAATTTCCAGAAGTTTAACTATAACATTAAAGCGGTTTCCATAATTTTTTAAAAAAAGAGACGACTTTTAAGTTGATGATGAAGACGAACTACTTTGCACCCGAACGACACACACCCATCGTTAATGGTGAATAAAACAAAAACGACTTCGCTTAATTTAATTGTTTTGACAGGAACATCACCTTCCCCGACACAGAATTAAAAAAATCTCACAGTTAGGAGATTATTATTCTTATTAATAATATCATTAATATGTTTGCATACCTGATGTGATATGGTCGTTGTCAGTCTTGTAGTAACTGATCGATTACACAGGAGACAAGGTGACAACAAGACGTTTTAATACTTCACTAACCGATTTAGTAACCCCTTCGTTAGAAAATTGCAACGGTAGTTGTCTGATCCTAGTTAGTTAAATTCCCTTCATAATAATATTAATAGGAGATTTTATTCCCTAGCCAGATATTCTGGTTATATAACAGCGTAGAATGTTATCGCGAGCTTTGCGTGGTAGCTAGTCTAAATAAAAACAAATTCTGAATTAGAAACAGCGAAGAAAGCGACGGGAAACCACTCCGCTCTTCTCCCCCAAAAGTTATGTCAGTTTAGAGATAACAAAGTGAATTAATATGTGGAGAGACCTAACCAATCAAGTACAGAAGAAATATTCTTGTTTGTCTAGACAACGAATATTTTCTTGATGTGAAATTCAACCAGCCCTTCATTCGAGGCTATTCGCGACCGTTTCTTTACTAATCGACACGGCATTCACATTAATATGCAGAAGGGCCTTTATCTCGTTGTCATTGTATTTGCATGCTCTTGTTACACATTTGGTGCTTATCTGTAAAGATTTGTCAAGAGATCGTATTCTAAAGTTTCAGAACCATACCCAGTATCGATTTATTTACACAATAAGTTTGTATATTGGGTTAGAACTGTTGATCAAGTGGGGATTTCAAAAGTGTCAATGTCTGAACAGTTTTCATTACGACCGGATTTTTAACACTACTTTTTAATAGTGGTCTTTATTGGCGTGTCGAACTTTTCACCGATATTGCTTATACTCTCGGGTATCTGTTGGTTGTCAATGGTGAAAAAGTGAAAGCAAGATGCACAATTTTCCGAGAAAAATTACTTCGTCATTTTTATTTTATCACTAGAATTAATTTTATCTTCTTTTTTTTCTCTTTTTACACTTTTCACCCCAAGAAAGTCATGAGATAAAGCTGCTAGAATGTATGGACGTTAGAGAAAATTAAAGAGTATGAGTAGCCTTTAGATATTTAAAGAAAGGACAAAAAAAAGTTTTCAAGAAGACAGAAGATGGCGATTGACGAAGAAAAAAAAAATAAAATAAATAAAATCAAATAAAATCTCAATGGATTATAGCAAATTTAGAGAAAAGAAAGTAGCTAGGATGTGCGTTGTAGTGCAGTGGATATCGACTTGGAACGAGAAGTCGGGGAGCTGAGTTCAAATTCAGTTGAATTCCTTGCATTCACTTACGCACAAATACCCTTGGGAAAGGTATTCCGTCTCTTCCATCCTGTTATGGAGTAAATAATAGAATAGACAGGTGTCTATAGCTTTGGCTAGCAACTAGTCTACCGCAGAAAGCAATGGTAACCTACTGCGATATAATCTTCTGCCCAGTCGATCATGTCTCGAAAGAGACATGATCGCCCAAAGCGTGTATCACGTATGGCACTTAACTGACTGACTGAATATAATATAATGTTTAAGGCTTCTACTGGTCATAAAGTGGGGGATCAGTTTATTACTTCATAACAATAGAAAACCGATCCCCCTTTACTACATAATAATATAATACATTTCTTTCCCCTCTAGCTATGAGTGAAATAACAGGACAGATTGTGTTCTATAGCCTTGGTCGGCAACCAGTCTACCGCAGAAAGCAATGGCAACCTACTGCGGGATAATCTTCTGCCCAGTCAATCATATCTCTTTTTAGATATGATCGCTCGAATCCTGTATCACGTATGGCACTTAACTGACTAATATCTAGCTAGTTCAACAGTAAATGGCCAGACCTTGTTGGCAATCATTAGTCGGGTTAAATTTATCAATTCGAAATCCGCTGCTGGTAAGGTTGGATCACTGTATCGTGCCAGGATGTTTTTTCCGCCTGAATCCATGTACACAATGCACATATACAGATCAAACATCCGTCCGTGCATGGAATACTGGTGTCATATATGGTCAGGTGCCCCCGCTGTTCATCTCAGTGTTCTCGACAGGCTCCAAAGGAGAATCAGTAATGTGATAGGTACCGACTTGGCGGCTCGACTTCAGCCACTATCTCATCGACGCGATGTGGTTTCCCTCTGCCTGTTCTATGAATATTTTATGGCTTCTGCTTTTATGAACTTAAGCCAATGGTGCACCTGCCACATTAGTTTACTCATGCAACCAGGATGGCAACTGGGTACCACCCATTCACAATCAGATCAACCAAATGCAGCCGTCAATTCTACTCCTGTAGCTTCATTATCTCGCAGTTCCCGTCTGTGGAACTCTCTTTCATATTCTTGCTTTCCTGACGGCTACAGCCTCCAGGAATTTAAATGCAATGTCAATACCCCGTCCCTTAACCACTTGACTCTAGTTCTTTCTGCATTACCCTTTATATCTTTTCCTTTCTCTCTACCTTCGCAACTGTCATCACACCGTCATATCTATCCTTCTCTTGCTCCTTTCTCTGACACCCCCTGTAACTAGTTCGTCTTTCTCTTTATTCTCCTCCTATCTAATCTTTTTTCTTATGTAGCCCCCTGCGCATCAGTGGCGTCACCGCCTTGCTTGGGGTGAAACGATTAAAAAGAAGTCAATAAATAAATAAATAAAAAACAGAGAATAAAGTTCATCAAAACAGTTGAAAATATTTGTACAAAACAAAAGAGAGATGGAAGACAGGTCACGTCGCTGAGAAAGTGACAGAAGTCCAGAAAACTAGTTACGATTGATCACATTCTTCTTTTATGTGCCTTGTCCCTTCAGGCCGGAGGCGATCATGGCCCTCCACGTCTCCGCATCCAGGGTGGCTCTTAGACCGCTTTTTCTTGTTACACCTCGTAACCCCCGTTCTGTCATCCACTAGCTCAAGCCCATCAATCTAAAATATAAATGTATAGAAACTAGCATGGCCACAAAATGAGGGATCCGTTTATATATTGGCTATAATATAGAATTGATCCCCCATTTTATATCCACATTATAATTTCTTATAAACAGTTGGCATATATAAACTTCTTTTATGTATCTTGTTCCTTCAGGACGTAGGCAATTATGGCCTTCCACGTCTCCCTATCCCTGGTGGCTCTTATCACGCTTTCTCCTGTAACGTCTCTCAGCCCTCGTTCTGAAAAGGCCTGAACACATTACAGATCCTTATTTGATTGTTGTCAAGAATATCGAGATATATGATAGGAGCAGCGGATCAGAATCGGCAACATTATTCAATGAACGGATGAATAGGAGATTAATAAATGTGTAACACGTAGGGTGACGAGAAAAAAATATGGTACAACACAGGAAACCTATTTTCATTTCAAGCGTCCGCTTCCGAGATTCAAAAGTGGGCTCAAATCGCCTCGATTACGCATGCCACATAACCTACATAAACCTTAAACTTTATTGCTATTTACAGAATAGATCCTTCCTAATGTTTTTGCTAGTCAATAGGAGCTAAATAAAAGAGGCCAGTTGTTTGTAGCTATGCATATACTTATCTATAAATATGTCTCTCTCGCTCTAGCTCACTTATTCTCTCTCTCTCTCTCTCTCTCTCTATATATATATATATATATAT
>JBBBDQ010002541.1:0-10396 GCA_037127315.1 Ascarosepion bandense | reverse complement strand
GCCACAGCAGGAGCAAGGCAAACCAAAGACGGCAACACCAAAGACGGCATCACCAGCACCGGCTCCAGCTGCCAACAAGGACGGCGAGTGGCAGGTGGTAGGCAGGAAGAAGAATAAAACACCATCCCCGGCGAAGGTGCCGCCACCTGCCAAAACGCCGGCTAAGATGAAGGAGACCCCGGTGAAGGAGACCCCGGTGAAGAGGTCTCCAGTCCAACCGGAAAGGGGTTCCCAAAAGGAAAAGAGCCCCTCGCCTAGTATGGAGATGGAGGTGGAAAGGGCAGCGTCTCTCAAACGTGGGAGAGACGAGGAAGCGGAGGAAGAACGCGACAGCCCAAAGTCTCAGCGGAGAAGCAGGAGCAGAGAGAGAAAAGTGCACAAAGAGAAATGCTCGTCTCTACCGGTGTCCCCCGTGAGAAAGACTTATGCGGACAAGGCAAGAAGCCTTCCCGCTTCCCCGCTTAAAGCTTCCCAGTCCCCAGTTTTTAAACTGACCCCCCTGGCTAAATCTAGCGCTTCAACTCCCACTCCCTCCCCTTCTCCTACTCCCACTCCCTCTAGGGCTAAGAAAAAAAATGCCCTCCCTCGCGGGGACGCCCTGATGAAAGTACAGGACAACATTTCAGAGGAGTGGTCTTCGCAGCGACGAAGGCTACTGAAGCCTCTTTTAAAATTGACCTCTGTGAAGGGTCTCTCTACGGAAGACCCGAGGAACTTTGCCCAGGCCCCAGGTGTCATCACCCTGGTTAGGAATACCGGGGGGAACCTGCGGGTCTGGGACCATATCGCAGAGGTCCAGAAGCAGTATCCAAAACTTAACATGGTCAAAGAACAGTCACCTGAATTGAGGAAAATGGCTAAAAATTGTTCGGGGAGGTTCCCCGTATTACTCCACCCCCTGCTTATATAGGGTGGTAAAACTTGTCTATCCAACGGACGTCGGCGGTATTGTCCTAGACGGACGAATTACGTCCGATATAGGTACAGGGTCCCTAGGACAGTCCGTCGGGGTCCCAGCCACCAGAGATTTTTTCCCCGTATGTGATTAGAGCCGTTGTTGCATGTTTTTCTTGTTCTCTTTTTCAGGCCTAAGAAATGTCTATCAAGATAGCCAGTTTGAATGCGTATGGCCTGAGGGATCGGGGCAAGGCGGCTCGCCTGCTTCGTGACCTCTTGTCGTACGGCGTGGATGTGGCCGCGATCCAAGAGACTCACTTTGTTTGCGAAGTCGACTCGTGTGTGCTGGATGACGACTTTGTCGTTTATTCAGCATATGGGAGCCGGCGGGCCAGAGGTGTTTCTTTGCTGGTTAAGCGTACCCTGGACGCGAGGGTTGACCTTGTCCATGTCGGTGCCGAGGGCCGGCTGATCGTGGCCGATATTGCAGTGAAAAGCAAGTCGTTCCGGCTGATTGCGGTTTATGCGCCCAATGTTCAAGGTGAGCGTGTCTCTTTCTTTCGGCTGTTGGAGCCCTTCATGGTGCATTCAACACGGCTAATCTTAGTTGGGGACTGGAATGCCATCCTAACCCCCAAATGGGATAGAGGGAGGGGCGCTAGCGGGTGGAGTGGTGATCGTAGCCTGGTCAATCTGGTCGGCGATTTTGGTCTCGTCGATAGATACCGGGTCGATCATCCGGAAGGGAGCATGTGGACGTGGACGCGTAGTTGGCCCTCTACCCGGGTATCAGCGTACCTGGATAGGGTGTTAGTGAGAGAAGCCGACATAGACTTCTTAGAATGTCCAACGTTCCACTGGTTAGGCTACACGGACCACAAACTCGTTTGTGCCCGTGTGGTGTTAGATTTTAGGCCTAGGTTAGCTGGTTATTGGAAGTTCAACCAGTCCTTACTGGACAGGCGGGACTTTCGTGACCAGCTGACAAAACTAGTTCAGCGGGCGTTAATTGGGCGAGTCATTGGGAGTAAGTGGTGGGTTAGTCTTAAGGACTCCATTAGGTCTTTCGCCACCAAATATAGCCAACGGCTCAACCTAGATAAGGCTGCGGAGGCAAAGACACTTAGAGCTAATTTCGCCCGGGCGGAGGCTGGTGGGGATTCCCTAGAAATAGCCTTAGCCAGGAGGCCCTGGAGCGTTCGACTAGCGGGCGCTACATGGGTCAGGTAATTAGGGCTAAGTTAAGCAAGATGTCTTCCGAAGCTGTGAAAATGGGCGCGGAACTGCGCAAGGAAGAAATTCGCCGAGCCGGCGACCGGTACATTCGAGAGGTACGCGACCCGGAGGGACATCTCCTTAGGTCCACTGACGACATGTGCGGGGCGTTCCGGCAGCATTTCGAACACCGATTTACCAAGGAGCCTAGTCTCCGTGACGAGGAGTTTCGCAGCTATTTGGCTGACTTTCCCCGGCTTTCGTCGGCTGAAGCGGCTAGCTGCGAAGGGGAGATTACGGAGGACGAAATCTACGTGGCTTTGAAGAAGGTCGGCAGTGGCAAGTCGCCAGGTTTGGATGGTTTGCCCTATGAATTGTACTTGAGGATGTCGCACCTTTTTGTCCCGCTCTTGGCTGTCGTGTTCAACCACTGGTTTCGGCAGGGGTCCATCCCCGGTCGGATCACCAGGGGCGTGATCACGCTGTTGAGAAAAGGCAAGAAGGTTGGGAGGGAACTAGATGATTACAGGCCCATAACTCTGCTAAACACAGAGTTAAAGATTTTGGCCAAGATCCTGACGAATCGCTTGCAGCTAGTTGCCGAGTCTCTGTTGGAACCGGATCAGACTTGTTCTGTGAAGGGGAGAACAATTCAGAGCAACCTGCACTTGATTCGCACGATCATAGAGGGTGTAGAAGACGACGATGAGGCCGCGCTGATCAATTTAGATCAGTCCAAGGCATTTGATAGGATTGACCATGGCTACCTGGCTGCTGTCCCGCAGGCCGCCGGATTCAAACCCGACTTCAGCCGCTGGATTAGCCTTCTGTATCGCTCCCCCCAGGCTGTGGTACAGGTGAACGGGAAGCTGTCGGGCGCTTTCGCGCTGTCTAGGTCGGTCCGACAGGGTTGTCCACTGTCTTCTCTCCTTTATGTCTTGGCGTTGGAGCCCCTCCTTCGCCGGCTGAGGGACGAGACTGGCAGTCCGGTCCTGCGTGGAATTGAAGTCCCTGGCGGAGCTCGAGCCAGGGTTTCTGCGTACGCCGATGACGTAACGACCTTTGTGTCCTCCCGCAGGGACATAGAGGCGGTACACCAGGCGCTTGTACGGTACGAGAAGGTGACAGGGGCCAGAATTAACTGCGACAAGTCATCCGGCTTGCGGTTAGGTGCCTGGAAGGGAGTTTCCCTCCCGGGGCCCTTCAGCTGGACGGACGGGCCGGTCAAGCTCCTCGGAGTTTGGTTCGGTCCGGACTTACAGCTGGAGAAAAACTGGTCAGAAGTACTGGCAAAGGTCGGCGCGTCGGTCAAGATTTGGCGTCGACGGGGTCTCTCCGTGAAGGGCTTGGCGGAGGTGTGTAACACATACCTCTTTCCCATGATCCTTTACCGGCTGTCAGTACTTCCCCTTTGTGACGATCATGAGAAGGCGCTCGAGCGTTTGCTATTCTCCTGTCTTTGGAGAGGACGCAAACACATGGTCGACAAAGGAGTCTGTTGCCTCCGTCCGTGTCAAGGGGGTCTGGGGATGCCACACTTGAGGAGCCACGTGCTCGCTTCAAGGTTGGCATTCCTCAGGCGCGCGTTGGAGGAAGATCGGTTGCTTGCGGGGGTAGTGAGGGACATGTTCCCTTGCCTTACCATCACGCCCCCGACCCTATGGCTGACCGTCAGGCCTTGGGTGCGACCGAAATTCCTGCTCGAATGTCTGGCGGCTTTACAGGCCATTCCACGGTCCAGTGACCTTTCACAGCCTAGGAAAATCTTCTATCGGGGATTAGTGGAGGGCGCCGTGAAGGATAAGCTGTGGAGTAAGCTCGGCATGTCGAGAGTGGAGTACCGCTCTCATTGGTCTTGGGCGCCAGGTGCAGATTGGCTCAGCAACTCTGAGTTTTCTCTGACCTGGCGATTGGCTCGGAATGGTTTGTCTCTCAATGACAAGCGTTTCGCAATGGGCCTGGCGGATTTGCCAGATTGTGAACGTTGCAACCTTGGAATTAAGGAGACGTCTGCGCACGCCTTCTTCCATTGTTCGCGCGTTCGCCCGTTGTGGGCGCGTGTCGGCGAGTTGACTGCTCGTATCGCGCCGCGGGAGCTCGTGCTCATTGATCGCGCATACGCTGTGGACAATGTGTTGCCCCCGTACTCTGGAGTGAAGCGGATGGTGTTTCTGACGCTGCTGGCTTCGGCTAGAATGGTGATATGGACGACGCGACTGGAGGAAGTCTTGCGGGGCGGTCGTCTTTCGGATCAGGATCTAATCCGATATTTTGAGCACCAGCTCAAAATGAAGATTAGAACTGAACGGAAACGGCTGCACCCGACAGACTTTTGCGAAAGGTGGATACATGCAGCGAGCCTGGTTCGTGTGACCGGGGCTAGCCTTGATTTTCTTTTTTAGATCTGCTAATCACATCGGGGGGGATTCCTTTGGAACCCTTCCCGTGGTTAAGGTAGAAATCTTTTGTGTACCTAGTTAATGTGAGTGTATGGGTTGTCCTAGCCTGTTCCTGGCTCCAATACTTTTGTTATGATCCAGTTCGAGATCCCCTTTGTCCTTCGTTATTTTGTCCCGTTTCATTCTCGGCTGGGTCAGCCTTATATATTCTCCAGTCCAATTTATTTTGTACCTTACTTCTCCCATCCCCTTAGAAAGAGAGCTACTTGATTTTGTCTTTTAAGGCAGAATACAGTGGCCTCTTTAATTATGAGGGTGTGTTTGGGTCTTACTAACACTCTGTATATGATGTTCATTTGAAATTGTTTTTATTTTGGGGATTTTCTGTTTCTTCATACCCCTTCCCATCATGTCATTTCATGTATAAATTTTTAAAGTTATTTTTGTATTATATTTGTAAATAGTCACAAATTTTTATGTACATTTGGGGCGTTTTGTAGGTCCCTGGTATGGTTTTTGCGGCATTTTGGTGTACGATATGTATGAGTGTTGATGGACAAATTCTTATGGTGATTGAGAAAATTGTAACGTATGTATGGGTCGTGAATCCGATTAGCTAGGTATAAGATAGAGTACTGAAGACCACCCCAAGTTTTGTTCCCCCTCCCATTTTTCGGCCTTGTGCCATAATCTTTTTGTAAAATAAAAGATAAATAAAACTAGCCATTTCCTCCCAATCTTGTGTTGTGTGGTAAATGGCAGAGGATCAAAGTGTAGTGTCTGTTCCTGAGTGATACTTACTATTGCTTTGTTTCCTGGACAATTGTGTTCCAGCCTAAGTTCATTGCTCAGGCCCGCGCAAAAGTAGCGGTAAAACGCGAAACGCCGGAAGACAAGCGTCCGTGGTTCGGCCTCTTGGGAGGCATGGCCTCGGAAGGGCCTGGGGAAGTAGTTCCTCCCACCATGGCGTCGGTGGGAGGAAAGGAGGGTGACTGGCAGCTACCGCCACGGGAGTCACCCTCCGTAGCGTCCGTAGCAGCAGCAGCATCCCCCAAACCATCGACCTCGGTGTGGACAGGGGGAAAGATCGTCATGAAAAACGAAGAATTCTACGAGGAAATGAAAGGAAAATATGCGCAGTATATTAAGGGAACGGAGCTAGTCTCAGTTCCGGAACAACTAGCGCAAATTGAAGTGCGTATTATTACGCTTATAACAAAAGACATAAAAACTCACAAGTTGGTGGGAGTAACCAGAGAAGTTTTTGAGGAGGCGTTATCAGCTCTGAAACTAAATGCTAGGGCCGTGGCGAGGAAGAGCAATGCCATGTGGGACGTCCTGCTGGCTTCAGCGGACGAAGCCAAAAGACTAATTGGGGTAGTTCTGGAGACAAAAACGCTCCAACTCCACACTGAGTATATGGGGACCAAAAAAAATCAAGGTTACCCTGCATGGCGTCCCCATGGACATTGCGGAGGACCACATAGGTGCCTTTTTCGCCCATTATGGAAAGGTGGCCTGTGTTTCCTCGCTGCGGTCCAAAGCAGGTATCTTAACAGGCGACATGACCCTGCAGGTGACTATAACGAAGGAAAACATTCCCAAAATTCCTAACATCCTCACCTGCAGGGGTCGCGTAATATTCATAATTGTTGAAGGAAGAAAACCGTGCTGTTGGGTCTGCGGGGCGGCGGAACATGTAGCAAAAACCTGCCCCACCAAGAATCCTGCCCCAAAGGCCCAACCAGCCAAGCAGCCACAGCAGGAGCAAGGCAAACCAAAGACGGCAACACCAAAGACGGCATCACCAGCACCGGCTCCAGCTGCCAACAAGGACGGCGAGTGGCAGGTGGTAGGCAGGAAGAAGAATAAGACACCATCCCCGGCGAAGGTGCCGCCACCTGCCAAAACGCCGGCTAAGATGAAGGAGACCCCGGTGAAGGAGACCCCGGTGAAGAGGTCTCCAGTCCAACCGGAAAGGGGTTCCCAAAAGGAAAAGAGCCCCTCGCCTAGTATGGAGATGGAGGTGGAAAGGGCAGCGTCTCTCAAACGTGGGAGAGACGAGGAAGCGGAGGAAGAACACGACAGCCCTAAGTCGCGGCGGAAAAGCAGGAGCAGAGAGAGAAAGGTGCACAAGGAGAAATGCTCGTCGCTACCGGTGTCCCCCGTAAGACGGACTTATGCGGACAAGGCAAGAAGCCTTCCCGCTTCCCCGCTTAAAGCTTCCCAGTCCCCAGTTTTTAAACTGACCCCCCTGGCTAAATCTAGCGCATCAACTCCCACTCCCTCCCCTTCTCCTACTCCCACTCCCTCTAGGGCTAAGAAAAAAAATGCCCTCCCTCGCGGGGACGCCCTGATGAAAGTACAGGACAACATTTCAGAGGAGTGGTCTTCGCAGCGACGAAGGCTACTGAAGCCTCTTTTAAAATTGACCTCTGTGAAGGGTCTCTCTACGGAAGACCCGAGGAACTTTGCCCAGGCCCCGGGTGTCATCACCCTGGTAAGAAATACCGGGGGGAACCTGCGGGTCTGGGACCATATCGCAGAGGTCCAGAAGCAGTATCCAAAACTTAACATGGTCAAAGAACAGTCACCTGAATTGAGGAAAATGGCTAAAAATTGTTCGGGGAGGTTCCCCGTATTACTCCACCCCTGCTTATATAGGGTGGTAAAACTTATTTATCCAACGGACGTCGGCGGTATTGTCCTAGACGGACGAATTACGTCCGATATAGGTACAGGGTCCCTAGGACAGTCCGTCAGGGGTCCCATCCACCAGAGATTTCTTCCCCGTATGTGATTAGAGCCGTTGTTGCATGTTTTTTCTTGTTTCTCTTTTTCAGGCCTAAGAAATGTCTATCAAGATAGCCAGTTTGAATGCGTATGGCCTGAGGGATCGGGGTAAGGCGGCTCGCCTGCTTCGTGACCTCTTGTCGTACGGCGTGGATGTGGCCGCGATCCAAGAGACTCACTTTGTTTGCGAAGTCGACTCGTGTGTGCTGTCTAGCGACTTTGTCGTTTATTCAGCATATGGGAGCCGGCGGGCCAGAGGTGTTTCTTTGCTGGTTAAGCGTACCCTGGACGCGAGGGTTGACCTTGTCCATGTCGGTGCCGAGGGCCGGCTGATCGTGGCCGATATTGCAGTGAAAAGCAAGTCGTTCCGGCTGATTGCGGTTTATGCGCCCAATGTTCAAGGTGAGCGTGTCTCTTTCTTTCGGCTGTTGGAGCCCTTCATGGTGCATTCAACACGGCTAATCTTAGTTGGGGACTGGAATGCCATCCTAACCCCCAAATGGGATAGAGGGAGGGGCGCTAGCGGGTGGAGTGGTGATCGTAGCCTGGTCAATCTGGTCGGCGATTTTGGTCTCGTCGACAGATACCGGGTCGATCATCCGGAAGGGAGCATGTGGACGTGGACGCGTAGTTGGCCTTCTACCCGGGTATCTGCGTACCTGGATAGGATGTTAGTGAGAGAAGCCGACATAGACTTCTTAGAATGTCCAACGTTCCACTGGTTAGGCTACACGGACCACAAACTCGTTTGTGCCCGTGTGGTGTTAGATTTTAGGCCTAGGTTGGCTGGTTATTGGAAGTTCAATCAGTCCTTACTGGACAGGCGGGACTTTCGTGACCAGCTGACAAAACTAGTTCAGCGGGCGTTAATTGGGCGAGTCATTGGGAGTAAGTGGTGGGTTAGTCTTAAGGACTCCATTAGGTCTTTCGCCACCAAATATAGCCAGCGGCTCAACCTAGATAAGGCTGCGGAGGCAAAGACACTTAGAGCTAATTTCGCCCGGGCGGAGGCTGGTGGGGATTCCCTAGAGATAGCCTTAGCCAGGGAGGCCCTGGAGCGTTCGACTAGCGGGCGCTACATGGGTCAGGTAATTAGGGCTAAGTTAAGCAAGATGTCTTCCGAAGCTGTGAAAATGGGCGCGGAACTGCGCAAGGAAGAAATTCGCCGAGCCGGCGACCGGTACATTCGAGAGGTACGCGACCCGGAGGGACATCTCCTTAGGTCGACCGACGACATGTGCGAGGCGTTCCGGCAGCATTTCGAACACCGATTTACCAAGGAGCCTGGTCTCCGTGACGAGGACTTTCGCAGCTATTTGGCTGACTTTCCCCGGCTTTTGCCGGCTGAAGCGGCTAGCTGCGAAGGGGAGATTACGGAGGACGAAATCTACGTGGCTTTGAAGAAGGTCGGCAGTGGCAAGTCGCCAGGTTTGGATGGTTTGCCCTATGAATTGTACTTGAGGATGTCGCACCTTTTTGTCCCGCTCTTGGCTGTCGTGTTCAACCACTGGTTTCGGCAGGGGTCCATCCCCGGTCGGATCACCAGGGGCGTGATCACGCTGTTGAGAAAAGGCAAGAAGGTTGGGAGGGAACTAGACGATTACAGGCCCATAACTCTGCTAAACACAGAGTTAAAGATTTTGGCCAAGATCCTGACGAATCGCTTGCAGCTAGTTGCCGAGTCTCTGTTGGAACCGGATCAGACTTGTTCTGTGAAGGGGAGAACAATTCAGAGCAACCTGCACTTGATTCGCACGATCATAGAGGGTGTAGAAGACGACGATGAGGCCGCGCTGATCAATTTAGATCAGTCCAAGGCATTTGATAGGATTGACCATGGCTACCTGGCTGCTGTCCTGCAGGCCGCCGGATTCAAACCCGACTTCAGCCGCTGGATTAGCCTTCTGTATCGCTCCCCCCAGGCTGTGGTACAGGTGAACGGGAAGCTGTCGGGCGCTTTCGCGCTGTCTAGGTCGGTCCGACAGGGTTGTCCACTGTCTTCTCTCCTTTATGTCTTGGCGTTGGAGCCCCTCCTTCGCCGGCTAAGGGAGGGACGAGACTGGGCAGTCCGGTCCTGCGTGGAATTGAAGTCCCTGGCGGAGCTCGAGCCAGGGTTTCTGCGTACGCCGATGACGTAACGACCTTTGTGTCCTCCCGCAGGGACATAGAGGCGGTACACCAGGCGCTTGTACGGTACGAGAAGGTGACAGGGGCCAGAATTAACTGCGACAAGTCATCCGGCTTGCGGTTAGGTGCCTGGAAGGGAGTTTCCCTCCCGGGGCCCTTCAGCTGGACGGACGGGCCGGTCAAGCTCCTCGGAGTTTGGTTCGGTCCGGACTTACAGCTGGAGAAAAACTGGTCAGAAGTACTGGCAAAGGTCGGCGCGTCGGTCAAGATTTGGCGTCGACGGGGTCTCTCCGTGAAGGGCTTGGCGGAGGTGTGTAACACATACCTCTTTCCCATGATCCTTTACCGGCTGTCAGTACTTCCCCTTTGTGACGATCATGAGAAGGCGCTCGAGCGTTTGCTATTCTCCTGTCTTTGGAGAGGACGCAAACACATGGTCGACAAAGGAGTCTGTTGCCTCCGTCCGTGTCAAGGGGGTCTGGGGATGCCACACTTGAGGAGCCACGTGCTCGCTTCAAGGTTGGCATTCCTCAGGCGCGCGTTGGAGGAAGATCGGTTGCTTGCGGGGGTAGTGAGGGACATGTTCCCTTGCCTTACCATCACGCCCCCGACCCTATGGCTGACCGTCAGGCCTTGGGTGCGACCGAAATTCCTGCTCGAATGTCTGGCGGCTTTACAGGCCATTCCACGGTCCAGTGACCTTTCACAGCCTAGGAAAATCTTCTATCGGGGATTAGTGGAGGGCGCCGTGAAGGATAAGCTGTGGAGTAAGCTCGGCATGTCGAGAGTGGAGTACCGCTCTCATTGGTCTTGGGCGCCAGGTGCAGATTGGCTCAGCAACTCTGAGTTTTCTCTGACCTGGCGATTGGCTCGGAATGGTTTGTCTCTCAATGACAAGCGTTTCGCAATGGGCCTGGCGGATTTGCCAGATTGTGAACGTTGCAACCTTGGAATTAAGGAGACGT
>JBBBDQ010002540.1:440000-512732 GCA_037127315.1 Ascarosepion bandense | reverse complement strand
TATATATATATATAAGAAAAATTAAGGCAGACACGTTATCTCATGGTAAATCAGAAGTGTGGGCCTATTTAAGGGGAACCATTTTCAGCTTCTGTCTTTATTTCACAAAGGATTTTACAGGAATCCTTTGTAAAATAAAGACACGGAAGCTGATGATGGCTTGCCTAAAATAGGCCTATACTTCCGATTTACCATGAAATAACGTGCCTGCCTTAATTTTTCTTATATTTAGAGCTCTCTTAGAGAGTTATCCTACCACTCTATGTACAGTATACTCCTTTGGATTCTTCTATACCCACACTGCATGCTGATATATATATATATATATATATATATATATATATATATATATATATAACTGGTTTAAACTAACGAAGTAATACACCGCAGTTTAATATGTTAATTTTATATAAATTGTTCAATACAGAAGTAGAGCATTTATAAATATAAAGTTAGTATTATTGTTATAATAATAGCATATTGCAACACAAAAGCTATCAAGTTTCGGTGTTCAATGCTCCATCATCATTTATATTAACAAAACCCTTGAAGACAAACCATTTAATTTTTTTATTGTTCTTATTTTTTTACTTTCAATCTTGTCACACCTAAAAGTCATACATAAGCTACATTTTTGTTCTATTGTTATTTAAACAATTGACACTTTCTGTCTAATATACATCGCTATACTTTGTCCCAATATTCATTGGTCTACAGCAGGGGTCGGCAACTCATTTGACCCCGCGTGCCGAATCGTGTTATAATGACGGGTCTCGGGCCGGACGAAGGCCATTAATGAAAAAACAAGGAAATTACATATATAGACCCCTGTCAACCTAAATATTTAAAACCATAATGAAAACATTGAGAAATCAGAAAAACAAAAGAAAATCTAAAATTAAAAAACACCTAACAAACATTACTTTTCCTCAAAGAATGTCAAAATATTTCAAAGTGAAAAAACCAACCGAAGTGAAATGGATGAAATTATCACGTGTAGGTTTGAAACTGTTATTGAAAATTGTACCACAAACGAACCACACACACACATCAAACAAAGATGAAACACATATACCCATACATACGAGTACAAATAGTTGCAAACAAATACACTTACGTATGATAAGTTAAGAACATGGCCCATTGAAAGATTCAAGCAACTTACATAGGGTAAGCGATGGGGGGCTCTGTTGGAGGAATGAAATAGAAAGCCGACTGAGACAACATTGGCCCTTTAAAAGTGTCCCCACTTAATGTCTGTCGCCGGTCGGTCGGTCGGCCAAGTCAGCTCTCAGTTTTTGTTTTATGCTTATTTTTTTTAATTTTTTACGCAGAAATGAAGGTGATTGGGTTTTGATCGTGTTTTTGCGGTCATAGTATTCAAATTCGGTCGGTTGGATCAGAAGAGGCCTTTGGATCAAACCACTACAGTGGTAGGGGTTGAATCAAAACAGGCCTTTTGTTGAATTCAAAAGCCTCACCTCGCATGTTAAAAATAGTCAATAGTGAATCAGTCAATCGAAAAACGAGACGAATTTGACTCATTTTCCATTTTGCATACAAGCAGATCAAAACACCATTCATTAATTCTAGAAGCTTTATGCTTAAAATTATTTCCGCCTGTGCAAGCAGAAGGAGAATTCCATAAGATCCTTACATTAATTCGGACACATGTGAGCCGTATTTTTCTTCCTTGTTACTCTCCAATGGATACTTTTTCTTTATTTACGTATTTTAATCGTAAATCTTTTCTTTTTTTTTCTCTTTCTTAATTTTACGTATTTACATCGTTCGTAATTTTAAGCCTGTTCCAGTACTGTCTCCATATTTATGTCTTTCGAAAATAATCTGTTAAAGTTGCCAACGATTCGTCCCTGACAAAGCGTTGGTCGAAAGGCAGCCTAGTCCCGGTTATTAAAAAAAAAATGAACATAAAATTATGTTAGTTTAAATCCATATTTCTTTTCTGTGGTATCAGGTCATTATTTCGAAATACACATACACACATATATATATATATATATATATATATACATATATATATGTATATATATATATATATATATATATATATATATATACATATATATATATATATATATATATATATATATATATATATATATATATATATACATATATATATGTATATATATATATATATATATATATATATGTATATATATATATACATACATATATATATATATGTATATATATATATACAACATATATATATATTGTATATATATATATACACACATATATATATATATATATATACACACACATATATATATATATATATACACACACATATATATATATAAACACACATATATATATATATATACACACATATATATATATATACAGAAAATCTTAGATTTTCTGTCTTTATTGCTCTACTTTCGTATTGAGCGCTTTAGTGTTAGGGTTTTCGTCTTGGGTTTTTTTCTTCTGAGTATTTGACTTTTTTTCATGTACTTCGTTTGTTCCTTTTTTTACTTCCCCTCCTTTTCCCACCGAGTTCGTCCTCGGGGGTTATTCATGACGATCTAAATTAAAATATAATTATTACTAGTATTAGCAGAAATATTTCTGTTACTATTAATATTGTTATAATTACTATAGTTATTATTATATACACATACATATATATATATATATATATATATATATTATACTTTAAAACATGTGCACACTACAATCTACTACAAAACTGTACATTTTGTTTGGTAAGGTTATTATCATTACTAACTGCCTGATGAGACATTATTCTCTTAATGTCGAAACAAAATGTACAGTTTTGTAGGAGACTCTAGTTTGTACATGTTCTAAAGTAGAATTTATTATAAATATTTATTGCTCTATTTCTATATTAAATTAAATGTTTTGAACGTTGCAAATATTTTCTTCGTTCCTTATTCATTTTGATATATACAGTACTGTGCAAAAGTATTAGGACAAGAACTATTTTATCTTTTATGAAGCCTCAAAATAAAGTTTAAAATCACCCCTGTTCTAACACTTTTCGCACACTACCGATAGTGTGCAAAAGTATTAGGACAAGGGTGATTTTCCAAAAATCTCACTGAAATTCAAATACAGGGTGACAAGCCAAGTAAATTGCTAATAAATATTCATTATATAAAACTTGGTGTAAAAGACATGTATTAAAAAAATGTATATATGACTGACTTTTTTCTTATTCCCCACTCTCGAAATGATAAATCTAATGTTACTTTGCAAGACACACTTTGGGAACAAATACAAGCTGCTTGGCAGGAGATACCGTTAAATACATTGAAGAAGCTTGTGATGTCAATACCTGACCGAAGGAAGGCTGTGATCAAAGCAAAAGGTTATTATACTAAATATTAAATTTATTTTGTAACAAATAGTTTTTCTTGTTAAAGCATTTTTTTTTTATCATTTCACCCCGAGCAAGGCGGAAATGCCACTGATGTGCAGGGGGCTACATAAATGTAAAAAGATTAATTAGAAAAGAGTGAGGAGTACAAACTAGTTAGAAAGGCACAATAGAAAGCTGAGAAAGCAGGTGCGATGACAGATACATACGTGGAGAGAAAGGGAAGGGTATACAGGGGAGGGGAGAGAGCTAGAGTCCAGTGGTTAGCAGATGAGTATTGACTTTACATTTAAATTTCTGGAGGTTATAGCCGCCAGGAAAGCAAGAATACGGGAGCAAGTTCCACAGGCGGGAAGTGCGAGAGAAGAAGCTGCAGGAGTAGAATTGTCGTCTGCATTTGGCTAACCTGACTGTGAATGGGTGGAACCCATTTGCCAGTCTGGTTGCACGAGTAAACACCTGTTGAGGAGGCATCAGTGACTTAAGTTCGTCTGAGAAGAAGCCATGAAAGTATTTATAGAACAGACAAAGGGAGGCCACATTTCGACGATGGGGAAGTGGCTGCAGTCGAGTCGCCAGATCAGTACCTATCACATTACAGACTCTCCTTTGGAGCCTGTCAAGAACACTGAGGAGAACGTCAGGGACACCTGACCATAAATGGCAGCAGTACTCCATGCACGGGCGGATGGTTGACTTGTATATATGAATTTTGTTGTGTAAATCAAATGAAATTACTTTAATTAAATTGTTTATTTTTTGTCAATATGCCTCATAAAAGATAAAATAGTTCTTGTCCTAATTCTTTTTCACAGTACTGTATATATATATATATATATATATATATATATGCAACGGTTTTTATTATAGTACAGACGATTATTATTATTATTATTATTATTATTATTATTACTAGGCTCGTCCTTTCTGTCGCTAATTCTTTAGTCCGCAAGACCGTTACGCCCTGACAGTACCTTATAAATAATAGACTACGACGGAAGAGTCTCGTTTGGAGAATCCAAGCCTGCCTTATGAAGGTCTACAGAGAATTTCTGCCTGGGTTTAAGGGCTTGGAATGCCTAGGTTAAAAACCGACCTTGTGTCCCATCTGGCCTCAGTGAGCGGGTTTCTTGTAAATACACAGCTCAGACGATCTCCAGTTGAGTGTGTTCCTAAGTATCAAGATGTAACTCTCAAATCGCCTTGATTGTCTCATCCTTCAAAATCACTCTCTCGGCCATGATGCTTTCTACATATTACAGTAAAGACATACACAGTACGTCAGGCCCAACATGACTTAGCAAAGGGCTGGCCAATGTCAGGAAATTAACAAGCAAATCTGTTATATGAAATGGAATATTTACTGTAGCCGATCTTAATTCACGAAGACAAGAAATACATGTTAACAACAGCAATTAATTAATATATGAAGTCGTGAGAACGACACTTGGGTTATATTATTATTATTATTATTATTATGTCATTTTTCATCATATTTTTATTTCTGCTATGGTCGCACTACCAACCAAGTCTGCAGAAAGACCTAAGACAGGTCGTGGCGTGTTGTTATGGCTACATTTCATGTTTTTTCTATCTCATCTATCATCCCTAGCGTTACATAGACAAAGTTCTCTTCAGTGTGTGGGCTGTACTTAATAAAACAATTTTTTGTAAATCTCTTAAGCTGCGGTTTCCAGGCATTTTTCAATGTGTTTTTTGTTCCATTTTTTATCATTCCAAGTGCACCTGCTATAACTGGCACGACTCTTGTTTTCAATTTCTACATTTTTTCTATTTCAATTTATTTTGACAGTTTTTCGAATTCCTTGCTTGCTATGTTACAATCCGATGGACAAGACATATCAATTAATAGACAAGATTTTTATTTCTGGTTTTTAACAATAATGTCCGTCCTATTTGCTTCATTATTATTATTATTATTATTTCCTTGGGTTTTTGTTGTATACACATTTCCTTCCGGGCCCTTACCAGAGGCATAAGGTCAGAAATGTCTGCTACTGATGGTTTTTGGTAAAAAAATCTACGATCACATGCACTTTACATAAATAAATCTTCGTAATGTGTGAGTTCTACCTATAAGTACAATTTTTGTGGTGTAGGGGCCTCAGTGATGCTAGGTATATTGGCCTTGTGCAAGACACATCTGAAGTTTCCACAGTTTAGATATCAGAATGTTGAAGGTTGGATGTTGAAATGTGAAAGGATAAAATATTTCGTTTGTACATTAAAGTAAAGATTTATTAACAGAATGATAAAATTGCTTGAAGAAAAATATAAGTGAAATTTGTTTACTGAACACTATAACATATTTTCTAGTAGAAAATGATAATTGAGAAATGCATGCAGCTTTGTAGTTAAAATTGTTCGTACAGAAGTGTAGGTATTAAAAATATCCACAGAAGTTCAGAGTTCATGGTTATGTTTTAGCAGAATATAAAGGCTTCTTACGTTCCTTCCTCTTTTTTATGGGTCGGCCACAGAGTGAGAGAGAATGTAAAACAAATAAAGAAATGGAACTTAACGCGTCCTGTTTCTCTCTTTGGTGGCGTGCAGTGAAAACTAAGCAAAGAAAACTAAGCAAGCCTCCGGACGTAGGCGCGCGTTGTGGAGTTAAATTTCTTTTGTTACGTTGCCACGAGGTCCGTCAGCTAACCGCTACCATGTCGGACCGGTCACAGAATGTCCTTAAGTAGTAGAATTCAGTCATGTGACCGGCTCCCAGAGGCATTTCCTTCTTTAGATGTGAAAAAACGTTGGACTGATATCATATTTTAATTTTCGATTTGTAATCCAATCAGGATCCAGAACTTTGCTTTTCACACTGACTTGTGAAATTTTTCTTAGTTCGGTTTTTCTAAAATGCATTTAGTCGTTTGAATTTGATTTTGCGGGCGTGCAATTTTACTTTGTGTGTTTTCGTTAGTTGATAGATGATATAGTATTTGTATCCTATAAAGGCAAAGGTTACCAGGAATCTATTGAATGAGTCTATCGAAACCTTTTTAAGTCAATCCAAGTGCTCCAGCTAAAACTGCAATCATTGATGTTCTCATATGTCACATTCTTTAGGCTTACACTTTAGGATCTTTGTATTTTGAGAGTTTGTTTTCTTAAAATTTTCAAAGATAAAATAGAATATGCAGCAACTGACGTGTCAATAACAAAGCACATTAAGGTTGTTGTGATCAATGATCACGATGTCTGGGTGATTAGCTTTGGTTGTTCTATCTGTGTTTATTGAAAAGTCTCATAAAATTGTTACAGGTCCTATCTCTGTAACCGGATCTTCATACTTGTTTCTTAGAATTTCTTTTCCTTCTACTTGGACTGCCATGACAATAAGATAGCCCATTATGTTCTTCTTGTTTTTTATTACGATGTCTGGGTGATTAGCTTTGATTGTTCTGTCTATGTTTATTGTAAAGTCTCATGAAATTCTTACAAGTCCTATCTCTCTCACTGGGTTTGGGTGATGTTCATACCAGTTTCTTAGAAGTTCTTTTCCTTCTACAGGAACTGCTATGATAATAAGAAAGCACATTCAGGTTGTTGTATCATTAATTCCGATATCTGAGCAATTAGCTTTGATTTTTCTGTCTGTGTTTATTTGTAAGTCCCTTAAAATTGTTACAGAACCTATCTCTGCAACCGGGTCTAGTTGATGTTCATACCAGTTTCTTCCAGTTTTTGGGGTTTTTTTTTCGTAAAAGTAGCCCATTTTCCAATGCAGATGTTGACCCACACTGTCTTGCCAATCCTTTCAACTGGTCAAGATAGTGGATTGTTACTGGATGTTTATGACAGAATCCTGCGTTTGAAACCAACACAATTTTTCAGTGTGTATGCTTGGTAAATTCTAGTTAAAAAGCAGTGGTACTGTGCAACAAGCAAAAAACTTTCAGTTTCAGCTTTTAATCCTGAATTACGTAATCACTAATGGCTATGATGTTTGTTTAAATCAGCTTGTTTGGTACGTGTTGACCACGAATTTGTATATTCGATTCTATATTTGCTGCATTGCATTTGCTGCAATGCATTTGCGTTTGCCTACTTTTTCATGTTCTTTGCTGCTGCAGTAAGTGCATTACGGTATTTTTGCATTATCATTATTAGTATTATTATTACTATTTCAATATTTTTACATACTTAATATCTGGTAATTAATGCAAGGGTAGCAGACCACTAACAAAAGCATTAGTTATTATGCTCTGTGAAAACACTTTCCGGATTATGGTTTCCCTCACTAAAAGGCTTCCTTTAAGTAAATCTTCTGGTGGGCAATCATCGCGAATTTTATTTATTCATGCCTACATTTTGTCAGTCACTGTATCACTTGCAAAAGGCTAACCAGTATGATCGTGACCGTCTTCCCCTTTCAAAGCATTGCCAGTTCTAACTTCAATGGGTCACTTGTTTACTTCATCGCCTATTTATTTTGCTCTATCCTTGTATCAGTTGGATCAATAATTAACACATCACTCAATAAATCCCGAGCCTAACTAATAAAACAACAACTTTTAGGCAAAATTTGACATAGTCTCCATCTAGGGTGAGACACTCACTGCAATGCTTCACAAACAATTCGATAACTTTTTTGTATTAGGATATGTCTTTGGCCTCAAAATACGCTTTAGTTCTTCTTTGAAGCCAAATGTCTTTCCCTGCAAGATTCTTTTGATGTCTGCAAACAGCCAGTAATCGCCGGGGGCCAGATCTGGAGAATAAGATAGATGCGGAAGCAATTCGAAGTGCAATTCATGTAGTTTTGCCATCGTTGCGATCGACTTGTGACATGATGCGTTATCTTTGGACAAAGATCACTTTTTTTTCTTAATTTGTGGCCGTTTTTTAAAAACTTCCTTTCAAACGCACCAATAATCCTACCTAATATTTGCTATTGATGGTTCTTCCCTTCTCAAGGGAATCGATGAACAAAATACCTTGAGCATTTCAAAATACGGAGGCCAAATCCATGTCTGCTGATGTTTGCGGTTTTGGTCGCTTTAAACGTCTGTCACCTGCTGCTGTTTACTTAGCTGACTGTCAATTTGACCCCGGAGTGAAGTGGTGGATCTATATTTTATCCGTTGACACATATTTATGCAAAAACTCCGTCTTGTTGCGTTGAAACAGTTGCAAACAACGCTCTGAATTCTCGACGCGTATATTGTTTTTGATCGACGGCGAGCAGACACGGCACCCACTTTGAACACCGCTTTCTTATTGACAAATGTTTATGCAAAATAGTGAATACACCATGCCTTCTGATATGTTCAGCTCTTCTGCTATCTCATGCAACTTCAATTTACGGTCGCCCAAAACGAGTTTGTGTATTTTTTCGTGTTTTTCGGGACAACTACCGATTTTGGGCGACCTGAGCGTTCAGCGGCTTTGTGTCTTCACGACCCTGTTTAAAATCAGCATATCACATCTTAAACGTTGTTTCCGACGGAACAGAGTCCGAATTCCTTTGCTTGGCCAGTATTTTTCTCATCATAAACCAATGCTTTATCAACACACCAAATTCAGATTTTTCCATTGTTTTGAAAATTTGCGATGGTAGCTTCATTTAAATCATTGTAATTTATAAACTAATAATCCGATTTGGCCCAAATTTTGTCACGTGCCATTTGAATGTTAATACTTCATAAAAATCATATGGATTTTTTATTAGTGGCGGTTTCTATATGTCAGTCCTGGGAATTATTGATTGATGTAATTTTCTTTTTCAATGTCATCGTTCATGGATACGTTCGGTTTGCGGAGCTCCTAGTTTCAGATCTGTTTGTATTGAAAGATACTTCAGAATCTTGTATATTTCTGACTCAATCAAAAGATTTTTTCTGGTTTATGATTGTACCATTCTTTTTCTCGTTGAAAACACCAATTCTCACACATCGTCTAATGTTGAACATAAAGAACAGGATCAACCAGTACCTACAACGCCGTGAAATATCATTCGGAGACAAAGACACCAGCCAACAGAAGAGAAGCAACCAGCGCTTCGGAATAAGAACTAACCTGCAAAACAGAAAGGAAGATTGAGGAAGTTCGGAGAACAAGGTTGGAAATTTCCTACACTAAAAATCCTTTACGATATAGAGTTACCGTTTATTTTATATAATTATTGATGTAATGAATATGCATACACCTTGGTTCCCTCTTACAGTAATATGATTGGCTGGTGTCAGCCATAAATACAGACTAAGGCGGGGACGAAGATAAGTCTACGTCTATCGATCTACGTCTATTGGAACTGTTATTGACTACGCCTATTTCATAAGCCTACTTTTCAGCATACTGTATACGACTACCGGTCCATTACGGCCTCATGCTAGATTGCCCTACGCAGTTACCGTTGCCAAAACCACTTAGCTGCTTCGAATAATATCTTCTTCTTCTATGTGCCCTGTCCCTTCAGGATGTAGGCGATCATGGATTACCACGTCTCCCTAACCCTTGTGGCTCTTAGTATGTTTGCTCCTGTTATTCCTGGCAACCCCTGTTCCGTCATCCACCTGATCAGGCCCTGCAAATATGTTATACGCTGCCTTCGTTTGTCTCTCTTTCCTTCTATCTGGCCAGTCAGTATCAGCTCCTTCCTCATTGCGTGTCCCAGGAACTTATTATTAAATACAGACTAAGGCGAGGTCGGAGATAGGTCTACGTCTAAAGGTCTATGTCTATTGATCTACGTCTATTGGAACTGTTATTGACTACGCCTATTGCATAAGCCTACTTTTCAGCATACTGTATACGACTACCGGTCCATTACGGCCACATGCTAGATTGCCCTACCCAGTTACCGTTACTAAAACCACTTAGCTGCTTCGAAGAATATACATATTCTTTTCCGGTATATATCAATTACTAATAGATTTATCTATTTACTATTTCTTCTTCTTCTTTCTTTTATGTGCCCTGTCCCTTCAGGACGTAGACGATCATGGCTTACCACGTCTCCCTATCCCTTGTGTTTTGTCCTCATTTTCGATTATCTTGTCCAGCATTCACTGCCGTATTGAAGAACTGACATCACATCGCAATCCAGCACTCTTTTCTTTGTTTCTAGTGAAATTTTCCTGTGTCTTAGTACTTTACTCAGCTTCTGGAACGCGTCTTTTCCCTTGCCAATTCGCCTTCGGATCTCCGTGTCGCACTTTCCATCTCCTGTTAGAATACTTGCTGGGTATTTAAATTTTTGTACTTGCTTGATTCTGGTATCCCCCACCTGTATTTGGCATTTTGGGTTGCACCTTTTGCTGATGACCATGCATTCAGTCTTTTTAAAGTTTATTTGTAGTCCTTTTTGGTCACTCTCCACCGATACCTTCTGTATGAGGTCTTGTAGTTTCCTTTCCATGTCTGCAATCAGCACTGTATCATCTGCATACCTAATGTTGTTCAAGTTGTGGCTTCCGATAACAAATCCTGGCGTGTCATCTAGGGTCCTTAAAATATTCTCGCTGTACAAGTTGAACAAATCCGGTGAAAAGTCACATCCTTGTCTTAAGTCTCTTCCTATCTTCGTAAATCTACTGAAATCGTTATATACATATCCTTTTCCAGGACGTATCAATTACTAATAGATTTATCTATGTATTATTTACTTACTCTAGAAAATCTTTTAAAATAATTTACCCTTAATTACATTTTTTTAAAACTATTCTTTAAGCGTTGGGTTTGATCAGTACTTAGACGGGTGACTGTTTCGGAATACCAGGAGCACTTGGATATGCGGGTAGTGTAATGGATAACGGCTTCGTATCAGTAACTGGAGAGCCCAGTTATATTTATTGTCCGGGCCGATATATTACGCTCTGAGAAAGGTTTGAATCCAAATCTTCTCCCCAAGTTAAGGATTAATTAGTAGGATTTGCATATCAAAACATTCCTACACCAGAAATAATTAAGAACATAAATAATCTACAAAGGTTGATAAGCCGTAAAAAACAAATCAATCAATCAAAACTAGTAGCAAATCTGCTAAATGCATCAGCGCCCAGGTCAGAATTTTATTTGATGCTATTGATTGTTTTTATCGGAATGTTTTCAATGGTTTATTATTCTTTGACGATACATTCAGCAATTTGTTCGTACACCACATCACAGGAGATTATGTTGCGCCAAACAAACCAATATGCTTGATTCTTGCAAAAGAACACCCACATTTGCGCAAAAGCTTTAAATAGGTAATGCAGATACACGTCATACTGAATATTATTGCATGAGTCTTCTCTTTTAGATTAACAGCGGTTCATTGTAAATTATTATTCTGTCTTCAGAATCGATAAACTTCTACGTTCAAAAATGGGAAGAAATTTGAATTACTCTCATATAAGGAAGCCGTCCGTCTCGATCTGTTCTGCGGGAATCCCGTCAAGTCTCATCTCGTCTTCTGTGACGGCTCGGTCGGAGTCAAAGATTTGTCTCCGTTAAGTGTGAAGTTCACCAGTTTGCTGAGACCCAAGACGACGAAATAATGAAATTCTCATTAAGATGATCATCAGGTGGTCAGTCAGTCAATAAACGAAAAGTTATAGTGATTTTTCTATCCGTATATATTAACCTCAACGATTATCGGTTTCTTTTGCAAGAAAAATAAAATTCAATAAAACCCAATCAACTTTTTCCCGGTACAACTTGTCTAGCGCTGACGTAAATCTCCAACCTATGGCAATTTGTGTCCCAAATCACCATGATTGCTAATAATCACTTACCTTAGCTTAGTATTGCACAGGGACACCATACTGAGGAGCAATCTCACTAGTATTGACCTAATGGGGCGCCCGGCACGCCTGCACAATTATTTATCATTTTTCATCATAATTTAATTTCTGCTATGGTCGCACTGCCTACCAATTCTGCAGAAAGACCTATGGCAGGTCGTCGTGTGTTGTTATGGATCCATTTCATGTTTTTTCATATCTAACTAACATCCCGAGCGTTACATAGACAAAGTTCTAGTGTGTGGGCTGTACTTAACATGACAATTTTTGTATATCTATTAAGCTGGGGTTTTCAGGGATTCTTTCAATGTGTTGTTTTGTTCCATTTTGGATAATTCCAAGTGCATTTACTATCACTGGTACTATTCTTGTTTTTTTATTTCCATATTTTTTTTCTATTTCAATTTCCAGGTCTTTATATTTTGACAGTTTTTTCGAATTCCTTGGTTGCTATGTTACAATCCGTTGGACAAGTCATATTGATTATAAAGAAAGTTACTATTATTATAATTATATTTAGTATTATTATTATTATTTGATATCATCTGTTACTTTAACAAGTTTCGGGTTAGCGATGATAGTGCTTCGTGAGTATCCAATTTTCCATGCCTATTTTCTTTAATATGCGCACCAGAAATTTTAACCGTCTCATTATGATTTTCTGTCTAATGTCCATTCTGCTTCCATTTTCCTAAAAGATTTTCTAGTAGCTCACATGTTCCGTCCATGATATTCTCGGCATGTTTCTGTAGAACATTTCTGATATCTTAAAAGATATTACATCACGGTTCACCACAGTTCTATGGAAATGTTCTGGTTTCTCAATGCATTGTTTCTTTTGAAAACCCTCTGTATGGTATAATGGTTATCACACTTGTCTCGCTAGATTAATTACGACTGAATAGTGAATTTGATCCGTACTAGGTGTCCAATACTTTCAGTCTTATGCTATATCTAAACTATCCTTAGAAAACAATCAATGCTTTAATTTTGGGAAGACTTTTTTTTGTTCCAATGCGATTTAGGATTTCGTTGGTTCGCATATGAATTAAGACTGAGGAATGAATTTGATCCTCACTGCGTGCTTCATACTTTTCGGTTTTGTGCCACTAAAAGGAAATTTCAACATGGTGTAATGTTTGGTAAAATTGTTTCCCTGGATCAATTAAGACTGATTAATGAGTTTGATTCTCACTAGGTGTCTCATGCTGTCTGCCTTTTGCTTCATCTAAGCTATACTTACAACAGCAATCATACTTTTAGTTTGTGACAAACATTATTTTTTCCAATGCTGTTAAATATTTTAATGGCACATTTTCTACCCTTTGTTAAAAATACTTCCACGATACTTAAACTCCTGCACTTTCTTCATTTTAACATTCATAACATACATCTTGAGCTGTTACTCTTATTGACAACCACACATTCTGTCTTATTACAATTGATGCTTAGTCCTTTCTTCTCGCTTTCTTTTACTCCCTTTAATTCCTTGTTTGCTTCCTGGACTGTTCTTCTTGTTCACAACCACGCATTCTGTCATTTTACAATTAATGCTTAGTCTTTTCTTCTTGCTTTCTTTTACTTCCTCCAATAACTTGTTTGCATCTTGGGCTGTTCTTCTTATTGACAACCACACATTCTGTTTATAATACTAATTGATGCTTAGTCCTTTCTTCTCGCTTTCTTTTACTCTCTTCAATTTCTTGTTTGCTTCCTGGACTGTTCCTCTTGTTGACAACCAAACATTCTCTTATTACAATTAATGCTTAGTCCTTTCTTCTCACTTTCTTTTACATCTTCCAATTACTTGTTTGCATCTTCGGTTGTTCCATTTTCTAACAACCATACATTCTGTCTTCCTACTTCTTCTATTTAATATAATTATGACAAATTAATAATGAAATCGGCTTTCATTCATTTTATTGTAATGTTGACAAAAGAACCCCCACACCAAGAAAAAAATAAACAATCGCTATTTTATTCGACATTTAGAATGAAGTGTGCCACCTACATACGTTTCAGATAAATACAAATAATTTATTCTTAGGCACATGCATTTTTTTCTTTTCTTTTTTTCTTTTTCTTTTTCTTTTTTTTTTGCAATCTGTCGTAGAAAATGTAATTCATTTGACACAAATATGTATTTTTCAATATAAGCAGCTCTATGTCTATGCACTTAATTCTGGGGTGAATATAAATCACATCAGAAAATTAATTTGTCTGTCTGCTGCGTGAGCTAGATGCCAACCAAACTTAGACGTTTCAGTTTCACAGCCCAGATAGAGTAAATATTGATTTAAGTATTTGTATGAAAGTGAATACAACAACCTTGATTTGGATTAGAACTTGGCATGTCAATCTAACTTTCTGGTCCAATAACCACTACCCACCTTGCTTTCCTGTTTTTTGTCCCCGCCCCTTATTAAGTTATTTTTTTAATCGTATTACCCCGAGCAATGCGGTAAGGCCACTGATGTGCAGGGGGCTACATAAGAGTAAAAAGATTAGATAGGAGAGTGAAGAGAAAGATGAACCAGTTAGAAAGGAGCAAGAAAAGGATGGGAATACAGGTGTGATGACAGTTGCAAAGGTGGAGAGAAAGGAAAGGATATACAGTGTGGTATAAAAAGGACTAGAGTCAAGTGGTTAAGAGATGAATATTGGCATTGCATTTAAATTCCTGGAGGTTGTAGCTGTTATGAAAGCAAGAATATGGAAGCGAGTTCCACAGGCACGAAATGCGAGAAAAGCTTTTCTTATAATTTATTACAGTCTATAACCCCCTGTCTCTTTTTAACATTATTACTTTGATTGTAATTCGTTGCATTCACTTACGCGCAATTACCCTTTGGGAAAGGTATTAATCCGTCTCTTCCCTCCAGTTATTGGCAACCAGCCCACCGCAAAATTAATGGCAACCTACTGCGGTATAATGTTCTGCCCAGTCAGTCGTTTCTTTCAAGACATGATGGCCCAAGCGTGTATCACGTATGGCACTTAAATAACTGACTGACTGCTAGTCAGTTATTTAAGTGCCATACGTGATACACGCTTGGGCCATCATGTCTTGAAAGAGACATGACTGACTGGGCAGAACATTATCCCGCAGTAGTTTGCCATTGCTTTCTGCGGTAGACTGGTTGCCGACCAAGGCTATAGAACCTATCTATATTGATGACTGAATATCGGTTTTTGATCAGAATTTTTAAAAAAATCGAAAGGTGTAGTTCCTTCATTAATGCATTATGGATGAAGAAAGATATCGCTTAAGAGCCTCACAGACAAGGAAGTATCTCAATTGGAACTATCATGCTAATAGTATTAATGAAAGTATTAATTAGGCTCTTATTGTTTTACGACACTCAACTGCTCACGGTCCAGTATGGGTTTCGTTCTGGTAAGAGATGCAATGACATATATGTGATCAAACAACCCCATTAAATTAAGTAACTCTCTAATACGAAACTGTATATCGCTTTTGTAGACCTCACAGTATTATATTGCCATGTCAATAGAGAAATCTTCTTTTAATTCATTGGAAAGCGTCTTCCAATGGATCTTCTTCATTCTTCTTTTATGTGCCCTGTCCCTTCAGGATGTAGGCAGTCATGGCTTACTACGTCTCCCTATCCCTGGTGGCTCATAGTATGTTTGCTCCTGTTACACCTCGCAACCCCCGTTCCGTCATCCACCTGATCAGGCTCTGCAAATATTTTATCTACTGCCTTCATCTGTCTCTTTTTCCTTCTATCTGGCCTGTCAGTATCAGGTTCTCCAAGCTCTTCTTACTCATTGCATGTCCCAGGAACTTCAGTTGTCTCTTGTCTGATGCTCAGTATTAATTTCCTTTTTGTTGCCATTCTTTCCAACACCTCATCGTTGCTTGCATGCTCAGTCCACGATATCCGCAGCATCCGTCTGTAGAACCGCATTTCCGCTGCTTCCAGTTTTGTCCTCATTTTCGATGATATTGTCCAGCATTCACTGCCGTATTGAAGAACTGACATCACATAGCAATCCAGCACTCTTTTCCTTGTTTCTAGTGAAATTTTCCTGTTTCTTAGTACTTTACTCAGCTTCTGAAACGCGTCTTTTCCCTTGTCAATTCGCCTTCGGATCTCCGTGTCGCACTTCCCATCTCCTGTTAGAATACTTCCTGGGTATTTAAATTTTTGTACTTGCTTGATTCTGGTATCCTCCACCTGTATTTGGTATTTTTGGTTGCACCTTTTGCTAATGACCATGCATTCAGTTTTCTTAAAGTTTATTTGCAGTCCTTTTTGGTCACTCTCCACCCTTACCTTCTGTAGGAGGTCTTGTAGTTTCCTTTCCATGTCTGCAATCAGCACTGTGTCATCTGCATACCTAATGTTGTTCAAGTTGTGGCCTCCAATAACAAATCCTGGCGTATCATCTAGGGTCCTCAAAATATTCTCGCTGTACAATTTAAACAGATCCGGTGAAAAGACACATCCTTGTCTTACGCCTCTTTCTATCTTTGTAAATCTCGTTACCTGTCTGTAAGCAGACAGTTTGCTGCCAGTAGAGATACATCGATCTAATAGAAGAAATTTATCGATCTACAGAATCAAGCATATCTAGAGAGGATAACAATACGTAAACATTTCAGACCCATTCAGGAGTACAGAGAGGAAATGAGAGCACAAATCTATTTAATCGCATCCTGCGTATTTACGGCCACATAACAAAAGAATTTACCAATAGAAGACAACGATACTGCTTTCCTCACCCGAGGCCAATTTACTGATGATTAACGTTCTATGCTGATGACATAGGTATTTATATTTGCCATCAAAATGGTTTTGAACAGAAAATCAACATTTTCTACCAAGTGTCACAAGAATATTATAAATTCTTCTTATTAAAATAATTCTTTAAGAAAATAGATTTATCGCTCTGGTTTTAGTACTTGCTTGTCTTTTGTTTGAAGTAGTGTGGATCATCTACGTTTTCATAATGTCATTATTGTTCTTCGTACTACATATGCTATGCATTTTAGTTGAATATTCTCCCGTGATGTGGTTTCCATTATCTTGAACAGTTCTTTGTTTGTGAACCTGTCCACGAAGTTCAAAGAATGTTACGCACTAAAACCGACTTTTTAGTCATTCATATGAGAAAGCAGTTGTATACAACTGACAGTTTATAACTTTTGAACGGGAGCATGACGAAGCTATTTAAGAACATGAATCGAGTTTTAGCTACTTTTGATTTTTGTCGGCCAGCATGTTTTTCCCGCCTGAATCCATCCTGCATATATACAAATCAACCATTCGTCCGTGCATGGAATACTGCTGCCATATATGGTCAGGCGCCCCTGCTGTTCATCTCAGTGTTCTCGGCAGGCTCCAAAGGAGAATCAGTAATTTGATAGGTACCGACTTGTCGGCTTGACTACAGCCACTTTCCCACCGACGAGATATGTCCTCCCTTTGTCTGTTCTATAAATAACTTCATGGCTTCTGCTCTGACGAACTTAAGTCACTGGTGCTTCTGCAACAGGTGTTTACTTGTGCAACCAGATTGGCAACTGGGTCCCACCCATTCACAGATTAACCAAATGCAGACGACAATTTTACTCCTGCAGCTTCTTCTCTCGCACTTCCCGCCTGTGGAACTCGCTTCCCTATTCTTGCTTTCCTGACGGCTACAACCTCCAGGAATTTAAATGCATTGTCAATACTCATCTATTAACCACTTGACTCTAGTTCTTTCACCACCCCGTATATCCTTTCCTTTCTCTCCACCTTTGCAACTGTCATCACACCTGTATTCCCATCCTTTTCTTGCTCCTTTCTAATTGGTTCGTCTTCCTCTTCACTCTCTTCTACTTAATCTTTTTTTCTCTTGTGTAGCCCCCTGCACACCAGTGGTATTACCGCCTTGCTCGGGGTGATACGATTAAAAAACTGCCATCCAACTGAAGATAATCGAAGGGACTAAAGTATTGCCATTTTGTTTGAACAATTTTCTCATGTAGTTGAATGTTTTATGTCACATCAATCATTCAACAAAACGACACAAACGATTCCTTCACATTTTATCATTTTTCTTCTGGTTACAGGCAACATTAGACTAACTAACCAAATTCAAGTCTCACAAACATTTATCTTAAGAATAATTAAAAAAAATAATTCAGATGACAATGTTATTTTATTTATGGTAAATGTATTTTTGGCGATTTCCCTACTTAGTTTCTATTGTTTGAATGCACAAACTCGGGACCCTCACATTAAACTGATCTTTCGTCACATCCTGAGAGTGTGGGGGGGGGGCAATAAAATACAATCACTTCCTGGGCTTTTTTTTCTCAGATAAAAATGTGGTATTTGTTCTTATCAAGTTAATCTAACTCTCTCTCTCTCTCTCTCTCTCTCTCTCTCTCTCTTTCTCTCTCTCTCTCACTTCCATATTCCCTTTCTTTTTTTATTTAATTTTCTCACTGAAATCAATTATTGTCTTTTCCCCGATTTCCATGCGACCAAAACGATATGATATATTATTTAATGTTTTAGCATGGCGTAAGGGTCGTGTGAACTAACAGGGGAAGGTACACGCACAATTATAATTAAATGGTTATGTCATGTTTATATCCGAATAGAAACCTTCTGCTGTTACGTTTAAATCTGATAATCGTTATTGTTTTAAAGTAAAATTTGAAGTTTTTGAAAAAGTATATGCTGCGTTTATATTTTTATAGCTGATGATATCAACAATGTATATAATTTTAAGAGCATTTGAATTAACATATAATGCTGTTAATTTGAAATAATATCTATAAAATGGAGGCTGGCAAATTAGGTAAATGCCTACGTTTAAATCAGCACTAAATGCCCTTATTTTCTCTCCAGATTTTTTTTTTGTATAACTGCTTCTTCATTTGTTCTTTTTGTAATCATCTGCCAGCAAGGTAGGAACCCCCCTAGTACACAGGGGGTAACAGAAAGTAAAAGTGAGAGAAAAGGCCGAGCATAGAGAGGGTTAAGAAAAGGGAAAAAGATGAACGGGATTCAAGAAGAAAGAAGATGGCAGTTGTCGTTGCATTCAAACTTTTGGAGTTTGCAGCAATTGGGAAGTCTAAAAAACGTAAAGAATGTTTACAAGCGGGAGGTGCGATAAAAGAAACTGTTCCAGTAGAAGAGGCAGTCAAATTGTTCGTCATTTTTCTCATGAAAATATTTGTAGAAGAAACAGAGAATCCAGTCATGGTGTTGTATATCGACAAACAACAAACAAGCATGTATATAAAAATATGAGTTATATTTTATTGATGACGATGGACCGTGTAGCCTAGTGAACAGAGAGTGAGAGAGCGCGCCTCTAAGGGTTGACGGGGGGGTCGTCGCTATCTGTTGCTCCTCTGGTCTGGTCTACTCTGTCCCTCTGTCTCGTCTCTCTGCCTCTGACTGGCGAATCCGTGTTTTCGCGGTCTTTATATATCTTCCAAAACCGGGACTTGTTTCTTCCGGCTTTGCCTTGATCACGCGACGCCCACGCGACGCCTACGTAATTCTCAGAGTCACCTGTCTGTTTGCCTCTGAGTTATTTCCGCATCTGCCGGAAATAGGGTCAAAGTGACATCCGTTACTTTTCACCGACCGGAAACAACACGGCTTGTATCAGCCTTTCTTGGGTGGGCCAGACCGTTATATTACAATGGATCAAAGGAGACATGGTCTCCCTAGCGTGTATCACGTATAGCGCTAAACTGACTGATAGTATAAAAATCTTTTATAAAAAAAAATGTCTAAAGGTCAACATATTGACAGAATCGTCTCCAGATTTTAAAGCAATAGAAAACTTCTGGTTGGTCATTAAAAGAGAATAGATATCTGAATAGAACAGCACATTTAAGCAAACATATCTTGAAAGCAATAATGCCTGCTTTAACTAAGGCTAACGTTGAAACAAAAAGTTAAATCCAATGGTTGAATGACTAAAACATATTACAGAATGTCCATAAATAAAAGCCATAAAAAACAATGTTTTTTTAAATCATTTCACCCCGAGCAAGGCGAGAATGCCACTATTACGCAGAGGGTTAAAGAGTGTGAAAGTGAATAGGAAGAACTGAGGAAAGGACATCATATGAACGATGGTGATTTCCCTTGCATTTTACATTTTTGAAGATTGTGGTTGTCAGGGAAGCAGGTAAACGTAAAGAAGTTCCACAGCAGGGTAACTGCGAGAAAAAGAATCTTGCAGTAGAAGAGGTGATTGCATATAACTATTTCACAACAAAAACTTAAAATAAAACCAAAGCAAAATCATGACTTACTATTAAAGTTGTTCCCAACCCATAAAAACACGTGCTTAAACCAGTTGACAGAAGAATTATTTTATATTTTTTGGATACTACGTGCTGTATATGCGGGGGGGGGGGGAGTCAACTAACTATACAAAGAAGACGACCAAGGAATTTAACAGAGGAATTTTAAAACAAAAAAAATTATTAAAAAATTATCCTCCAGTAAATAAATTTCTTTGAAAAAAATACAAGACAAAAAAAGAACTAGTTCAAATAACTTTCCCTGTTTAGGATGTGGTTTCCGGCTTTCTCTTTTCCAATCTTTTCACTTTTCTTTTTCTTATTTTTTATTTTTATTTTTATTTTTTTTCAATTGGAGTAGATAGACAAAACTATCGCCCGGTTCACACTCCACCCACGTCTATTGTACAGGTTAAGAGGCTCATCCCTTGTTCCCTGTTTAGGATGTGGTTTCCGGCTTTCTCTTTTCCAAATCTTTTCACTCTTGCGTAGCCCCCTGCACATTAGTGGCGTTACCGCCTTGCTCGGGGTGATATGATTAAAAAAAAATTAGAAGTAAAAGGGTGAGACCTATATGCCAATCTAGTGGCACGTAGATTCATGTAGTAGAGGTATCATGGGAAAAAGTTCATTTTTCCCATTGCAATATTTGTAAAAAAGACAGTGAAAACACGCCACATCGGTTAGAAAGCGACTGAAAACGATGCTATCGATTACATTGCTGTTGTGGGATCTCGCCTTTGTATATAATAATGGACTCGACTAAGTATACATATACTCCTGCCATAGAGAGAATAGCAGTTGCTGCCATAGAGTTGAGAGTAATCGTAGAGATCCGTGCGTGTAATCGGAGAGTACCGGAACTGATACGTAATTTACTGAGAGATACCGAAGTTACCCAGAGTCTACCGCATCAGCAGTCAGACTAGCTCTGAGCTCCACTCAGCTAGAATAATATACACGGATATACTATTTCAAACGACTTCGTTTCAAGACTTGTATATATTTATTTCTTACTAATAGTATTCCTGGATTTATTAACCTGCGTTCAAGTTTATATATTACCTTCAATATAACCTATTTTCTATCTCCATATCTGTTTTGTTGTTTATTATTTTGTGCAGTTCCTCACCTGGAATCCACAACAATTACAAATCCTTCTTTTAATTTTCTCAAGACCCTTGAAATGATTAGCAAGAGTGATAATACCTTTATTTTTAATATAGTTTTAAATATATATATATTGTTGCTCTTTGGCTGTATAAGAAAAAAAATCTGACACTTGATTATTATTTATTTATATTTATTTATTATATTTATTGGTAACAATCAAGATATGCTAATGTTAAAAAAAGGTTGTTAGGACTCCGAAAAAATTTATTATATTAAAATATTTATTATATTAATATTTATATTATATTAATATTATATATTATATATTATTATATATATATTATATATTATATTAATATTATATTAATATTATATTAATATTTATTATATTAAAATATTTATTATATTAATATTTATATTATATTAATATTATATATTATATATTATTATATATATATTATATATTATATTAATATTATATTAATATTATATTAATATTTATTATATTAAAATATTTATTATATTAATATTTATATTATATTAATATTATATATTATATATTATTATATATATATTATATATTATATATTATATTAATATTATATTATATTATATTAATATTTATTATATTAAAATATTTATTATATTAATATTTATATTATATTAATATTATATATTATATATTATTATATATATATTATATATTATTAATATTATATTAATATTATATTAATATTTATTATATTAAAATATTTATTATATTAATATTTATATTATATTAATATTATATATTATATATTATTATATATATATTATATATTATATTAATATTATATTAATATTATATTAATATTTATTATATTAAAATATTTATTATATTAATATTTATATTATATTAATATTATATATTATATATTATTATATATATATTATATATTATATTAATATTATATTAATATTATATTAATATTTATTATATTAAAATATTTATTATATTAATATTTATATTATATTAATATTATATATTATATATTATTATATATATATTATATATTATATTAATATTATATTAATATTATATTAATATTTATTTATATTATAAAATATTTATTATATTAATATTTATATTATATTAATATTATATATTATATATTATTATATATATATTATATATTATATTAATATTATATTAATATTATATTAATATTTATTATATTAATATTTATATTATATTAATATTATATATTATATATTATTATATATATATTATATATTATATATTATATTAATATTATATTAATATTATATTAATATTTATTATATTAAAATATTTATTATATTAATATTTATATTATATTAATATTATATATTATATATTATATTAATATTATATTAATATTATATTAATATTTATTATATTAAAATATTTATTATATTAATATTTATATTATATTAATATTATATATTATATATTAATATTATATATTATATATTATTATATATATATTATATATTATATATTATATTAATATTATATTAATATTATATTAATATTTATTATATTAAAATATTTATTATATTAATATTTATATTATATTAATATTATATATTATATATTATTATATATATATTATATATTATATATTATATTAATATTATATTCATATTATATTAATATTTATTATATTAAAATATTTATTATATTAATATTTATATTATATATATATTATATATTATATATTATATTAGTATTATATTAATATATTAATATTTATTATATTAAAATATTTATTATATTTATTGGTAACAATCAAGATATGCTAATGTCACCGTGTTGCTGTTAGACTCCGAAAGAAAACTGCACGTATTCCTAAACTATCTAACAAATGAAAAGAAGAAACGTCTAACAACCGATTGTAAGAAGATAGCAGGCTTGATATCAAAACGAACATCCTAAGTAGCGAGATACGATTTGGAGATATCAAAATTAAACACAGACGAATGTTAGATTTGCCAAATGTGCACGATGTTTCGTTTCTGTGCTTCAAAATCGAATGAAACTGTACATTTATGTAATTCTGTATTTTCGTGACTGCAAGTAACCCAGGATCAACCGTTAACCTGGCGCTCTAGGCGTATCGATGATATTGTTCGAAAACAGTTATTCGAAAGCAATGATTTGAAAAACATATATTCGAATTGTAAATTGTATAAATAAAATTTATTTATTGAACATATATATATATATATATATATATATATATATATATATATGTTCAAGAAAATCTGAACACGTCATTTAAATTGGTTTAATAAAAATTAAATTAAATTAATTAAAATGAATTTTCCTTTATAGATATCATATTGCTCTGGATAACATCCATTAAGCTGAGCTCTCTATAAAGATATAACACTTAATATTTTATATTAAGTTGATCTTGGATTATCCTCGCCGTTTACAGACTGGACATCTATATATATATATATATATATATATATATGTGTGTGTGTGTGTGTGTGTGTGTGTGTGTGTGTGTGTAGTGTATCGAGGCAGCAGATAAGTTTCTAAACATATCCTGTTAAATATAAGAAACAATGAATCTCCATTATGTTTAATCATGAGCCGTTCTAATATATATATATATAATCAGTACATATGAAACTTTCCCAAAAACTTAATTTTTGGCAATGTTTTGGGGTTCCTCCCTTACAAATACAATTTTAATTTAGTCTACTTGCTACATATTCTCCTTATCCTCTTAATTTTCTAACAGTAATCCTCAAATTTGAGAGGCCCTTGAATATTGTATTGGGTAAATTAAAGCATAAACGTACATCGTGAAATAACCAAAGTTTCTCTCGGATCATTTATTTAGCCTTTATCATGCGGTGACTAGAATTGCACCATTTTTCGTGATGTTGCCACTTTGCTCATCGTTAAATAAAGCCTACCCATGATATCACTGATTGCCTGGAGAGTTTTTCGTTAACAACGACCATAATTTTATTATAAATAATGTTTTTGCTACTTCTCTTGGTAGGTCTGTAGATGTAAACATGTTCTTTAAAACTCAAGCGTGTTATGATATTAATAACATCCCAATGGAACTGTAAATTCTTCCGCGAAAGTCGAAAGATTCATTTAACAGAGAAATGGATAGATAGAAACTAAATTAAAATGAGGAACATATAAGCAATAATGTTGAAATGTCTCTAGAGAGTCGTCTTTCTTTCATTTGAAAATGTTATTAATGTTACCTCGCCAAAAGGTAGTTTGAGTTACGTATGGCAAACTACGCTTAATCACGACAGAGAAGATCATATTCACTTTATCTTCGTGGCCTGTGATTGTTTTATCCAAGCCGGGATCACGCCTGAACTTAGGTGGTGGTTCAGGTGTTAGGAATGACATTGAGTCTTTGTCGGGAATTGAATGAATGTACATGATAAACCTAATTATTAGTTTTTGCTTATTAGTGTCATACTTGATACACACTTGGGTGATCATGTCTCGAAAAAGACATGACAGACTGAGCAGAAGATTTTCCCGCAGTTGGTTGTCATTATTTTCTGTAATAAACTGGTTTCCAACCAAGTCTATAGAACCAAATCTATTCAGCTATTTATCCCATAGCTAGAGGGAGAAGAAATGGATTAATACTTTTCCCAAAGTTATATGCGCGTAGGTGAATGAAATCAATTCAACTGGAATTCGAACTCGGCTATCTGATTTCTCGTTCTGAGCCGATATTCACTGCGCACAACCATATATAATGTGTGTATATTAAAAGATAAGAAAATGTCTTTACTCTTGTTTCTGTGCCATACATGATACGTTTAGACGAACATGTCGTTGTTATAATGTATAACTGTCTTGACAGAATAATTCCTACAATAAGCTGCTGCTACTTTCCAGAGTAGGCTATCTGCCATTAAGGATTTAGGACCCATTCTTTTCCGCTATTTGGATCATAGTTTTTGGAAGGAGATGAATCCTTATATTTCTCAAGGGTATCTGCACATAAGTGAATGTAAAGAACTCGACTGGAGTTATAACTCGGCTGTTAAAATTCTTTTTTTCCAACCGTTGTACATTACATTTTCCCGCACATATAAACCTCGAGCAACAGGTAATCCCAAGAGTTCACGTACCTACATACTGACCAGGATGACAAACGTGATCTGGTCGAAAACCGTATCAACAACTCTAATATATTACCTTGAATAGCAGAGGTGATTGACAGGTACATCTGGTCGCCGACGGGGTCAACAAAAGAAAAGATTGATTAACAAATATATCCGGCCATAGATGATGTCAAAGTGCAACGTAAAAAGCGACAACTAGCTTGAAAAGCCGGTGACCGCCGGTTGTAATTTATAAGCCAACAAAGTGACAACCCGAAAAAGCAAACATTCGTGACAGTTTTAAGACTTTTATGAAGTTTATAATTTTGGGTTGAAGACTGGCTAACGACTCCCGACAGCTCCTTCGTGTGCGTGATCTCTCTCTCTCTCTCTCTCTCTCTCTCTCTCTCTCTCTCTCTCTCTTTCCTCCTACTCCACACAAACGTAACCGATGAAGAATAAACTGTATTAAAGCCCAGGATAAATTTGCCCATATACTCTGCACATGTCAGAGTCGGATACCTCGTCTAATTTTCCCCAGACGAGACTCTGCCCTTCAGCTGGGCCTCGTTTTGGTCTCCTCTTCGCTCAATAGAAGAGAGTCTGACGGGATTAAAGTCAGGGCTGATGCACAACGCCGAACACACTCAGACAGAAGTCTGAGTGCTTTATATACTAAATATTTATGGTCACGTGGTAAAAGTAGCACAATTCATTCAATGATTACGTTTGTTGCCTGGAGGTTCGTATTCGACACACGTCTCTGTATCGACATTTTCTTCCTGCATAACAACAAAGAAAAAGAAACAAAACATATCAAGGAATCAAAATAAGAGAAAAACAAAAAAAGAAGAGAGCATAAATAGACAAATACCCACTTACGTAAAATCATAAAGTGCTCAGTTCCTCGAAATTAAGACTGAATAATAACAATAACCAACGAAAGAGAAACCAAGCGATTTTTTGTCTGAGGATCTCTTAGCATAAATCCTCAGAGAAATCATTTGGATCATAATCCCTGATTACTCCTTGTCTTGTTTATATATATTTGTATCTATTTGTGGGTGTGTTCCTAATATTAGTTGTTTGTTTATAGGGAAAGATTAAGCATTTATTGACGTAGCATTCTGTTATATTGCGGTAAGAAATTTTATTCTTAAACAATTTTAAACAGTTATAGGTTTCTCAAGTCACGTTATTATAATTGCTCTTTTCAGTGCTCATGGGCGTTTCCTTCCTAAGCTTTTGTTTGAAGTAGTATAGAAAGTCAGCACCTTGATTATGTCATTATTTTGTTCTCGAATAAAATGTGCTGTCAATATTTAGCTATATATATATATATATATATATATATATAGTGTATCAAGGCAGCAAATGATTTTCTAAACATATACTTTTAAATATAAGAGACAATGAATGTCTATTGTGTTTAATCATGAGCCGTTCTAAACGTCGTATTTTGGCTTTAATTTCACAGAACCGCATTGCAAATTTGTGAACTGCGTTTGTTATTTTTGCTAACTATTGCCGTTGCCTAGCGGAGTTTTATGTCAACACAAAATAAAATCGTCGGTGATGGTGGATGTTATTGTGTCACCGTCTTAATGACCTCTCTGAAGATGGCTCATGTGAGCTGAAAGCTTAGAACCAAATTAATAAAAAACTATCCAAATGGTGGAGAAATTTTGTCTTTATTTTCAACTGAAATTAAAGCCAAAATACAACGTTTAGAACGGCTCATAATTAAACATAATAGACATTCATTGTCTCTTATATTTAACAGTATATGTTTAGAAAATTATTTACTGCCTCGATACACTATATATATATATATATATATATATATATATATATATATATATATATATGAATAAGAACAAAAGATAAATGAAGAAATCACAAAATCTTACAAAAAATGTCCCGGATTTCTAGATTGAAAACATTAACAAGGAAGCTAACATTATTACAGACTAATTAAATTTAAGCTAAAAAAATACAAATTTTAACAGGCAGACAAGCATTCTTAACAATCAAAGACCATAAAGAAGATTTATAAATCCAACAAAAAAAAGAAGTGGGCAAAATATACCGTCAAATATAAAAAAAAATATTTCTGACTTGCTAAGAACAGACACTCAAGCTAACCAGTGGAAGAACACATGTGAATGCATTTCCTGGTTCCAAAACATTGAATGCAAAAATGAATACACGTTCATTAAATATGACATAAAAATAAACTTTTACCCTTCAATTTCTGAATAAGGTGTAATGGAAGCGTTAAATTTTTCTAAAAGGTACATAAAAATACCCTCTGAACATATTGATATAATTCTACATTGCCGCAAATCAATATTTTCCGCAAAGATAAAGCATGGATTAAAAAATCAAACAGCGGCACATTTGGTGTACCACAAGGATCGTATGATGGAGCAGAAATTTCAGAATTGATGGACATATACATTTTAAATAAAGTCAACAAACTAATCCATATACACAACCACAGATTATATAGGGATGAAGGATTAATGATAGTACCAAACAACAAAAAAGAAAATGATCAAATAAGGAAAACTTTTCAAACTATTCAAAAACTAGATTTTGATATAATAGTAAAAACAAATAGAAAAGTAGTACAATATTTAAAAATGGAATTTAATTTACAAACTGGCAATGTCTCGCCATACATGAAAACAAATACTAAGTTAAAGTACATAAATACAAAATCCAACCATACCAAAAGTATAATTAGGTACATTCACAAAGAAATAGTACACAGACTACCAAATAATACGTCAAACAAAACAATATTTGGTGAAAAGAAAAATATCTATGAAGATGCACTAAGAAAATCTCTGAAGATGCACTAAGAAAATTTAGCCATAAAAACATTTTACAATATAATTCTCAACCAAACAGACAAACAAAAAAAACGATAATAGAAAACGAAACATTATGTGGTTCAACCCATCATTTAATTTAGAGGTAAAGACCAAAATAGGACAAATATTTTTTAAACAGATAGATAGACACTTTCCAAAAAGATAAGAATTAAACAAAATTTTCAACACAATCAAGCTAAATTATAGTTGTACTAGTAATTTAGATAGTTTCATAAAAAAAAACGCCAGAAACTTAGATAGCATTGTACAAAACAAGACCACTAATAAAAAATGCAACTGCAGGGACAAAAATAAACGTTCACTTCAAGGACTTAATACAAAAGAAATCATTTACGAGGCAATACAAAAGAAGTCATTTACAATGGCAAAGATACATCACTTAAATGGCCAAAATAAAATATATTTAGAATCAACCAAAGACACCTTTAAGACCAAGTGGTTCAATCACAAGTTTACATTCAAAACAGAAAACTTAAAAATCTGTGCAAAATTGGCTAGCCACGTGTGGAAATTAAAATCAAAATATGGAAAAGACCCGGACATAATGTGGAGTATAGTAAAAACAGCCAATCTTTACAACGGTTGCAAAATATGTACACTGTACCAGGAAGAAAAGTTAAAGATTATGCTATCCCCGAACAAAAATGAACTATTGAATGAAAGAACGGAAATTATGACTAGGTGTAACCATACTAAAAATACCTCTTAGGTTCATACAACCATAGATGAAAACGTGATAATTTCTTGTAATTTTAAAAATTGCGCGTTCATAAATTCCCTGCTACGTGAGCGTTTAAAAACACACCGTTACGTGAGCGTTCTTAAAAAAAACGGTAAACGGTAAAACCAGTTATTAAAAATCGCCTGAAGACACCACTCATGGTAGAAGCCTAGGTCGCGTAATAACTCGTTTACAAATGGAAAAATATTCAAAAGCACTAAAAGTCTGCCTCCTTCTACCGAGCACCCATAGCTCAGGGATAGAATCGCCAACTGGCGCTAATTCGGTCGGGTTTCAATCTTGGGTAAAAAGCAATCGAATGTCTAACCGTACTGATGAGTTGTGATACAGCGAAACAGATCTGTCTACAGATGACTATATATATACAGTATAACCTGGATATAATAGACCTGGATATAATAGACCCGGATATAAGAGAAACTCATATATAAGATATGTTTTCTCTGGTCCCAAATTAGAGCCTGTGGTAATGTATATAAAATAAACCAAACCCGGGTATAAGATAACTTTTATCCGATCCCTGCAACTCTCTTATATCCGGGTCACGCTGCATATTTAAATAGATATATATGCAAAGAGGTAAGATCAGATTTTATTTTTTTTAAGCACACTTGTATTTGAACTTGAGTCTCTAATTTCAATTTCTCCATCGGTATTCGTTATATTACACGAACACTACTCATCTCTTTATTGCTACACTAAAGCCGTTTACAAGACTTGGTACTAATTCTGCAGCTAGAAAAATAGACCCAGCTTTACCGCAACTAAATAACTGTCAGCCGTTGCTTAAACTTTTACTTTTCTCTTTTTGTTCGATGAAGAGAGAAAGACAGTATTGAACAAAGTTATTCAATGGAGAGGAACTATTACAACGATCCATAAAAGCAAAACCGTAGATTCAGGATCGCCTTCAGCTTGTTAACATAACCGGAATTCACTGAAAGAAAAAGTTTTTTTTCTTTCTCATTGTGTAAGAAGTCAAAGAGAATATCTAATTCGAAATTGCTGGAACGAGTACAAAATAAACGTTCGTGCGCAATGCTACAGTGATGTATTTATAAAAAGACAAGTACATTTTCTTGGCAAGGTAATTAATGGATGCTCTTGCTGAATACCGTCTTCGGGTTGTAAATGCGATTCAGCAATCGAAAATGGAACCAGGAGGGGAAGTTCGTCATATTCCTCGTACTTGCGACTTGTTTCGCTCCTTTCAACTTATGTTCTCTCGTCAGCTGTTCCAAATGATTCAAGATCACAATTTTTCCCCTAGAAAGATTTATTGAATCAAAACCCAAATCGATCTTTTTCACGATATAACACATACTTTTCTGAAAGGCAGCTGAAAACCATGTTACAATTGTATTATGTTGTTAGGGTTGTGTCTTTTTTAAAATACTGTATAAAAATTACATAATGTGTATAATAAAATATTTAGCATTTATAGAAAAGCAGGTTTTGAGTACTTTTTTTAAAAAGGGAAAATCTTACAGTACTTACATTATCATGACTATTGTCCTAATCTTTGTTGCCATTTGTATGACGTTTCGGACGTTGCACGCTCCGGATTTCTGAGTCATATGTCCTTAAGAACACATGGCCCAGTGGATATAGACGTTGGTTAGTCCCTGTGACTTTGTTGTATACCAATAAACAACAAACACTCATATATATAAAAATATAAGTTGTATTTTTTATTAATGACGATGAACCGTGTAGCACAGGGACAGAGAATTTAGAGAGCGCGCTTCTAATGGGGTTGACGGGAGTGTCGTCTGTTGTGTCTCTCTCTCTACTGCTACTCTGGTCTGTCTCGTCTCTCTGTCTGGTCTGGTGAATTCGTGCGCCGAGGTCTTTTTATAATCTCCAAACCGGGACTTTTTCTTCCGGTTTTTGCCTCGCCCACGCACGCCCACGTAATTCTCAGAGACACCTGTTCTGTTTGCCTCTTGTATCCATTTCCGCTACTGCCGAAAATAAGGTCAAACAAACATCCGTTCCTTTCAACGACCGGAAACGCCCCCGCTTGCATCAGCTTCCTCGGGTGGGACCAGATTGTTATATTACAACTTGACCCAAAGGTTTTTGAGTTTAATACCAGGCTACAACAATGGTGAACAAGTAACTTAAAGGGTTAGAAGAAGATAACTCATGACTTCTAAAAGAGGCATTACTATGCAAGGGATCAAAATGATATACCCCAGTGATTGTAATAAAGGGTTTGGTTCGAAATTACCAGCACCTGAAGAAGGCCGAAGCCTACAACGGCTGAAACGTCGTACAAATGGCAACAAAAATGAGCACAATAGTCCTAATAATGTAAATAGTGTAAATACTACCTCATCTTAGAATTATAGACAAATACGAAAGGAAGAATCTTTATATAACAAATATGGCAAAAGCCTGGAAATAAGAAGTATATAAATTTAATTATTATTTTTTTCATGGCTTATCAACCCTTTGTAGGTTATTTAAAGCCGAAACATATTTTGGGTTATAAGAATAATTCATTTTTTGGGGAGTGAATAAAGCATTAAAGTTTCTTTGAGAATAATAATAATAATAATAATAATAATAATAATAATAATAAATTTAATTGGAGTAGATAGATCTATCTATCGCCCGGTTCACACTCCACCCATGTCTATTGAACAGGTGTAGAGGCTCATCCCTTGTTCCCTGTTTAGGATGTGGTTTCCGGCTTTCTCTTTTCAAATCTTCTCACTCTGTTTTTTTTTTTCAATTGGAATAGATAGACTGAACTATCACCCGGTTCACACTCCACCCACGTCTATTGAACAGGTGAAGAGGCTCATCCCTTGTTCCCTGTTTAGGATGTAGTTTCCGGCTTTCTCTTTTCCAATCTTTTCACTCATTTATTTATTTATTTTTTCAATTGGAGTAGATAGACTAATCTATCACCTGGTTCACACTACACCCATGTCTATTGAACAGGTGAAGAGGCTCATCCCTTGTTCCTTGTTTAGGATGTGGTTTCCGGCTTTCTTTTTTCCAATCTTTTCACTCATTTATTTATTTATTTTTTCAATTGGAGTAGATAGACTAATCTACCACCTGGTTCACACTCCACCCACGTCTATTGAACAGGTGAAGAGGCTCATCCCTTGTTCCCTGTTTAGGATGTGGTTTCCGGCTTTCTCTTTTCAAATCTATTCACTCTTACGTAGCCCCCTGCACGCCAGTGGTCTTGCCGCCTTGCTTGGGGTGATTTGATTAAAAAAAAAAATAATGATGTTTCCAAATTCCGTATATTAGAGTTATTTTTCATTCTTCTTTTATGTGCCGTGTTCTTTCAGCTTATAAGCGATCATGACCATCCACATCTTCCTGTCCCTTGTAGATTTTAATAACCTTTGTCTTTTCATCATTTCTTCTAAAACATTTTTACCGTTAATTTACTCAAACTCATCAAGTATGATACTTGCTAGTTTCTTCTATCCGTTTTTGTTTTTTAATCTGACTGCTATTATCAGATTTTTCAAGCCCCCCCTTTCTCTTTATGTTCCGTAGATATTTCAACTGCCTTTCCCTTATGTTAAGTATAAGTTTTCTTTTTGTTTCCATTTTCTCTAAAACTTCGCCGTTGTTCACATTTTTGTCCATGTCATCCTTAGCATCTTTCTGTAGAACCACATGTCTGTAGCTTCACATCTCTTCTTCATCTTTGAGAAGAATGTTTGTATGGGTCTCGGTAATGTTTATCAAATTGGCATCGTGCCAAACACAAACGAATCCCCCACAATTTAGAATATTAGAAGATTGAAAGAATAAAAGTGTTTTGTTTGTAAAATAAGTGAAATTTTATTAACTGAACAGAATAACAAATTTGTAAGAAGTAAACTGTTCAAACAGAAAATGTATGTAGTTAATTAATTTGTAAGAGTTAAATGTTCAAAAAGAAACGAAACTGTAATTAAATGTTCCAGAAAAAATAGTAGTAAGGAGCAGAATATGTGTATGTAGAAAGATTAACAGGTTACTAATAAAGACTGTGTTCCTTTCCTTTTTAATGGCCGGTGCGAGAATGAAAAGGGAACTGAAGCAATAAAGGAAATTGCATTCATCGGACGTTAATTTTTAGTCGTCAGTTAATGATATCTTCTTCTTGTTTTTTTGACGCTGAATGAGTGAAGACGAAGAAAGGAAAATTGGAAGGAGAAGAAGAACGAATGTATGTCGACAAGACATGTCAATTTCGGCGTTTTGAAATTTCACCCTTACATTGTGACAAGGTCATGTCTTTATCCGGTGAAGAGACGTGGATAAGTAGTGAAATCCAGTCATGTGATCGGATACAACCGCAAACCCATATTTTAGATGTTAAGAAAATTTGTCATAGTTCAATTCGTTATTTCCTAGCCAATCAGAATCTAGAATCCTAATTTTCACACCGACTTGTGAAATTTGCCTTGATCTGGTTTTTCCAAAATATTTTCAGTCATTCTGATTTGATTTTACTTTTTGAGTTTCAGTTAATTGTTGGATGAGATAGGATTTGTATCCTATATGTTTCGCATTTGCTATCAAATAACCCCTTAACAGTTCAGTACTCTTTTCTGTAGCTTCAAATCTCTTCTTCGTCTTTGAGCAGTATGTTCAGCATTCGTTGCCAGATGCCACGTGATACTCCTTTCTATGTTTCTAACAAAAACTTTTCTGTCTCTTAATACTCTGCTTAGTTTTTGGGATGAAATGCCATACCAATACATCTTCATATCTCAGTGTCGCACTTTCCGTCTTCTGTTAGAAAATTTCCCAGATATTTTAATTTTAGTATTCACCATATGTAAGTTGCATTTTGGGCTCATTCTTTTAAATGATCGCTTAATTTTGTTGTAAGACTATTAAAATTGCATAGAGTATTTGAACTGTATTATTATTACTTCCCCTTTAAGGCGGCGGTATTGTTTGTTGTCAAGATATCTCAAGACTCGCTGGATAGATTCGGATGAAATCTTCAAGGAATGTTGGCCTCATGACTACCACAAAAAGATTGACTTTGGGTTCGATCCGGTATGAGATAAGGTTTCTGGTTTATTTTTACGATTTTACTAATATTTTTTCGTACGTTTCACAAATACTAAATTACCGCCACTAGATTAAGTCATTACATTTTCTGAATACACGCTTTATTCAACGAAAATATTATAATTTACAATATAAATTTTATATTTTTTTAATCCAAAAGCAAAAACCAAAATAAAGATAAAATACACACAAAATATAGTCAAAATACAACTTTGGGATACTGAAAAGTAAAAACGAATTTTTCTACAAATTGGCAGGCTAATTTCTAATTTCTAATATAAATTAAATATTTATTATTCAAAAGCAAAAAAAAAGATAAAATACACAGAAAAAGTCAAAATGCAACTTTGGGATATTGAAAAGTAGTAAAAACGAAGTCTTTCACAATTTTTGCAGACTAATTTTTAATATCACTTCAAATTTTTATTTATTTATTTATTTACTTTCATTTTTTTCCCCTCTTGAGAGCGGTCAAGGTCATTACAGTTATTCTTATTTTAATAATCATCTCCTGGTTATGGTTGACATGATTTCATTATTGCCTTGTTATTATTATGTCATTTTCATCATAATTCAAGTTCTGCTATGGTCACACTACCTACCAAGTCTGCAGAAAGAGCAAAGGTCGTGGTGAATTGTTATGGCTACATTTCATTTTTTTCTATCTTTCATAATATTGCTAGCGTTACAGATATAAAGTTCTCCTGAGTGTGTTGGCTGTACTAAACATCAGGATATTTTGTACATCTCTTAAGCTGGGGTTTCCAGGGATTCTTTCAATGTGTTCTCGCCATTGTTATTATTATTATTATTATTATTGTGTCCACTTGGAACGTGAGCAATGTTTGTCTCCTTACTATACCCGTCCGTTTTGTTATAACTCTACCCGAGCTCGTTAATTAGATTTAATGATGTTTCTCTTCTGTTTCTTCTCCCTTTAGTGTGTCATGTTTGTGACAAATTTAAAACCTTCTTTTCTCATCATATGTCCCCGTATGTTTCCCTATCGCTTTTTAATTGTAACTCAGTATTATTTTTGGTTATTTTTTTCTTAAAACACAATAATTGAACTCATTTTCTGTGAACAGTATTCTAAACATTCTTGTTGCCTCAAGTTTCCCTTTCACCTCTGATGAAATTGCTTAAAATTCACCACTACATGTGAAGGTTGATATTAAATGCACACTTTATTCGTAGCAAAAATTGTTCATTAGATTTTGGTATTAATTTTTTCTATTCCACTGTAGCTTCGGATTTCGGTGTCAGATATTTACATTTTCTGCACTTGTTTGATTTTGATATCGTGAATTGGTAGTTTGCCTGTTCCTCTTACTTCTCTTCTTTTTTCATTTGTTGATTAGTTTGTTTATTTTTGGGGGTCACTATTTTTTAATGATCATATCCCATATCGACTAAAAACACTTCAATGAAACTTTTGTTTCTCCAATTAGAGTTTAGGAAGTTAGACGGATAAACTTTAATCAAAGATGCCTTTCAATTTCCCGGTGAAGCGATGAAAAGGGTCCGGGAAACCATCGCTTAGCATGACTTCCATGGGGGTGGGGCCACGAAGTGGGCCGAAGCGCCACAACAAAGCCCATTGAAAGAGATATAATTCTACTTTGAAGGAGATTAGAGATTTATACAACTATGAATGGATGTGTACTGCGGTTTAATGGATATTGGCTCATAGTGAGAAATCGAAAACTGAGTTCGAATTTCAGCTGAATTCATTTTATTCACAAACACATTTGGGAAAGGTATCAAGCCATCTCTTCTCCCTCCAGCTATGGGTCGAAAAGCAGGACAGACTGGATTCTATAGCCTTAATGGCCACAGGTTAACAGCAGAAAAAGAAAATGCGGGAAAATCTTCTTTTTCAGTTATCTCTCAAAAGAGACATGATCGCCCAAGCGTGTATCGCGTATGGCAATCAACTGACTGACAACTATGAAACGTTTGGCAAAACTTCATGTGTTAAAGTTTTGGGGATGTTTTATTTTGTGGACACGTACCAGAATTAAATTTAATAATCAAATTTAATAGATAAATTTAATAGTTAAATTTAAAAGTTCCTTATCGTAGTACTGTGATTCATAAGCTAATATCATTGACTGCTTTGTTAGTACATGCTTTGGACCTTCAACAGGCACCCCACAATAGCGAATTTATACCAAATTAGGCTGAATAACTATCACTTTTGAACGACAGTTCCGTTCAATGGGGTATATTACCGTTGAAGGCATTATTGCTTACAGAAATATCTAACGATCAATATAATAAACATTGCTTCCTTGAACATCATTCTATCCGTTAACATATTTATAGATGACCTGTTTATAATATTCTTTAGGTTTTGATGTAAAATACGAAAGCATCTTCTGTCCAACTTCTTCTCATGATACCAACCTTAGGCTATCCAAATTGTTCTGGAAACCCTTAATTAAGTGATAATCAGAAGGAGCAACCTCCCACGCAAACTTTTCTAAAAGATATTTAGCTGTACTGTCTACGGGAATTATCGCGATGGAGTATCACTCCATTTCTGTTGACTAAGGATCGATGTTTTTTGTACAAAAATTGCTTTCAAATGGCAAAGTTGTTTGCAGTAGAGATTAGCGTTGATTTTTTTTTTGTTATTGTCTAACTGCCCATGATCTTATTTAGCCGTACTTCCTGTCGCAGTTCCTGAGCAGATCTGTTTCCTCGGTATATCCCCTGACGACACTCTTTAACATTACGATAAGCTATCTATTTCTCATCACGAATAACAAACTTGATAAAGGACACTTTTTTTTTTAATCATTTCACACCGAGCAAGGCGGAAACGCCACTGATGTGCAGGGGGGTACATAAATGTAAAACGATTAATTAGAAAAGAGTGAGGAGTACAAACTAGTTAGAAAGGAACAACAGAAAGCTGAGAAAGCAGGTGCGATGACAGATACATAGGTGGAGAGAAAGGGAAGGATATACGGGGTGGGGAGAGAGCTAGAGTCCAGTGGTTAATAGATGAGTATTGACTTTGTATTTAAATTTCTGGAGGTTGTAGCCGTCAGGAAAGCAAGAATACGGGAGCGAGTTCCACAGGCGGGAAGTCTGAGAGAAGAAGCTGCAGGAGTAGAATTGTCGTCTGCATTTGGCTAACCTGACTGTGAATGGGTGGGACCCAGTTGCCAGTCTGATTGCACGAGTAAACACCTGTTGACGAGGCACCAGTGACTTAAGTTCGTCAGAGCAGAAGCCATGAAAGTATTTATAGAACAGACAAAGGGAGGCCACATTTCGACGATGTGGAAGTGGCTGCAGTCGAGCCGCCAGATCAGTACCTATCACATTACAGACTCTCCTTTGTAGCCTGTCAAGAACACTGAGGAGAACGGCAGGGGTACCTGACCATAAATGGCAGCAGTACTCCATGCACGGACGGATGGTTGACTTGTATATATGCAGGATGTATTCAGGTGGAAAAAACATCCTGGATCGACATAGTGACCCAACCTTCTTAGCAGTAGATTTTGCTATGGATTCAATATAGTGGTTCCATTTGAGGTCTGAGGACAGGGTAAGTCCGAGGAGGCGCAGTCTATTACTCTCCGGGAGAATCGCTTGGTAGTTGCGAGAGGTTACATAACCACTCGCAACTTTCGACACGTTGTTGGCGATTCTCTGAAGACAGGTCACGCGAGACCCATTTTCCAACCGCTGAAATATTTGCAGTTCGCGTAGGACTGTCGTGGGGATAATGTTGTATACCAAAGCGACGTATATTTTACAACCTACAAACCAAAATGACGATCTTCTTGGTCAACAAACAATAACAACGAACACGTATATATAAAAAATATAATCTTATATTTTTATTCTCTTCTGTAACCGTTGTGTGTAGAGGTGTAGTCAGAGGAAGTCACGCACATACGCCCATACGAGGCAGTTTATTGGCTGAAGTTGTATTCTCTTCCCTGCATTCTCTCAAAGACCTCTCTGTTCTCTGATCTCTCCCCTGACACGGCTGCTCACAAAAATAAAATTACATTCCTTCAGTGCAAACCTGGTCTCTGCATTCCTGATTTTCCAAAATAAATTTATCTAATGTAAATATAAATATACTTTGATTTTTGTATTTCTTGACCCTGAGAACAGCAGTTTTGACACAATTTCGTTTGTTAATGTTCTCTGCATTCCTGATTTTCCAAAATAATGTTTATTTATTTTGTTTTTCCAAAATAATGTTTATTCATTTTGTTTATCTGCCTGCATTCCACTATTAAATAATAATTGTTTAATGTAAATATACTCCCGAGGGAAATTATATCCTATGGATCACAGAATATAAAACAAATGACATTAAATTCCATAGTCGTAATAGCAGAATTTGTTGTTACCAGTTTCCAATTCCACTAAATTGAGTCTTTTTGGTCAATCCTCTCTTGATTTATCCTCAAAACTATCATTTGTAGTTGTGAAACGAGAAAACCAACTCCTGCAAATTATTTCACAACACACCGACTCTGTAACGCAATGGATGTTACTGTTGAACTTACATTGAAACCTTAACACGCTAAGTTCAACAATTGTAACGTATTCTATAGTTGGAACGAACATAGGGAAATATTTGAACTATATTATGAATAACACTCTTATAATCTAAAGAAAATATGTTAGCTACTCATAGGATCATTACTAAATAACATAAAGTGGCAATATTTTAATAAATTTGGTTCAACATTGGAACGGAATTTGCGTTCCAAACTGATATATTTCGATTTGTTCGTTTGTCGATATTTTATTCGGATTTCGTTTTAGATAATTTCATTGTAATAAAAACCTGTAAAAAATGAGAATTCGGTGCAAAACGCCCCCAACCTCAGCGTAGAAAAATAAACATATAATTTCAAACTTTCAGACTGTTTAATTTATAAGGATTCAGAAAGATTCTTTTATTGGTAGTTCTATAAAATAAACACTCACAATAACCTGATGTGTTGTATTGGTACTAAGCCATACTATTTCCTGTTAAACCGTGAATTGAACATAATTTTCTTCTTCAGATCATGGGCGATCATAGCTTTTCAAAATTTCTTGCCATCTGTAGATCTTAATAAAGTTTATCTTATTTCTGTCTGTTTTAATCTTTGTTTATACACCCCTGCTTTCTCCGTAACCACCGCATTAAGTAGGTCCTGCGAGTGTTAAATTCTCAAAGCTCACTTTCCTCATAATGCGCTATACAAATTCCAACTTTTATTTTCTGATTTTAAGTTGAAGTATCCATTTTTTCTGAATTTTCCCTAACACATGTTTGATATTAGATATTCTCAGCATCGTTGTGTAGTACCACATTTTTGTTGCCTTAAGACTCGTCCATGATGATATTGTTTAGCACTTACTGCCATGGAAGATATTACATAACAGACCAGTTGTCTTTTCTTCGTTGCAATGTAAATGATTTATTCTAATCTAGAAATATTGTAGCATAACTTATTTAAAAATAAATCTAGCATCTTCTTTTCATTTACCTTTCTCACTATTTATAATAATTTTGACAGTAAACCTTTATAATATTTACGACAGTAGACATTATAATAATTTTGACAGTAAACCTTTATAATATTTACGACAGTAGACATTATAATAATTTTGACAGTAAACCTTTATAATATTTACGACAGTAAACATTATAATAATTTTGACAGTAAACCTTTATAATATTTACGACAGTAAACCTTTATAATATTTACGACAGTAGACATTATAATAATTGTGACAGTAAACCTTTATAATATTTACGACAGTAGACATTATAATAATTTTGACAGTAAACCTTTATAATATTTACGACAGTAAACCTTTATAATATTTACGACAGTAGACATTGTAATAATAATGACAGTAAACCTTTATAATATTTACGACAGTAAATCTTTATAATATTTACGACAGTAGACATTATAATAATTTTGACAGTAAACGTTTATGATATTTACGACAGTAGACATTATAATAATTTTGACAGTAAACCTTTATAATGTTTACGACAGTAAACCTTTATAATATTTACGACAGTAGACATTCTAATAATTTTGACACTAAACATTTATAATATTTACGACAGTAAACCTTTATAATATTTACGACAGTAGACATTATAATAATTTTGACAGTAAACCTTTATAATATTTACGAGAGTAAACCTTTATAATATTTACGACAGTAGACATTATAATAATTTTGACAGTAAACCTTTATAATATTTACGACAGTAGACATTATAATAATTTTGACAGTAAACCTTTATAATATTTACGACAGTAAACCTTTATAATATTTACGACAGTAGACATTCTAATAATTTTGACAGTAAACCTTTATAATATTTACGACAGTAGACATTATAATAATTTTGACAGTAAACCTTTATAATATTTACGACAGTAAACCTTTATAATATTTACGACAGTAAACATTATAATAATTTTGACAGTAAACCTTTATAATATTTACGACAGTAGACATTATAATAATTTTGACAGTAAACCTTTATAATATTTACGACAGTAGACATTATAATAATTTTGACAGTAAACCTTTATAATATTTACGACAGTAAACCTTTATAATATTTACGACAGTAGACATTCTAATAATTTTGACAGTAAACCTTTATAATATTTACGACAGTAGACATTATAATAATTTTGACAGTAAACCTTTATAATATTTACGACAGTAAACCTTTATAATATTTACGACAGTAGACATTATAATAATTTTGACAGTAAACCTTTATAATATTTACGACAGTAGACATTATAATAATTTTGACAGTAAACATTTATAATGTTTACGACAGTAAACCTTTATAATATTTACGACAGTAGACATTATAATAATTTTGACAGTAAACATTTATAATATTTACGACAGTAAACCTTTATAATATTTACGACAGTAGACATTATAATAATTTTGACAGTAAACCTTTATAATATTTACGACAGTAGACATTATAATAATTTTGACAGTAAACATTTATAATATTTACGACAGTAAACCTTTATAATATTTACGACAGTAGACATTATAATAATTTTGAGAGTAAACATTTATAATATTTACGACAGTAGACATTCTAATAATTTTGACAGTAAACCTTTATAATATTTACGACAGTAAACCTTTATAATATTTACGACAGTAGACATTATAATAATTTTGACAGTAAACCTTTATAATATTTACGACAGTAGACATTATAATAATTTTGACAGTAAACCTTTATAATATTTACGACAGTAAACCTTTATAATATTTACGACAGTAGACATTATAATAATTTTGACAGTAAACATTTATAATATTTACGACAGTAGACATTATAATAATTTTGACAGTAAACCTTTATAACATTTACGAGAGTAAACCTTTATAATATTTACGACAGTAGACATTATAATAATTTTGACAGTAAACCTTTATAATATTTACGACAGTAAACCTTTATAATATTTACGACAGTGGATATTATAATAATTTTGACATTACACCTTTATAATATTTACGACAGTAGACATTATAATAATTTTGACAGTAAACCTTATAATATTTACGACAGTAAACCTTTATAATATTTACGACAGTAGACATTATAATAATTTTGACAGTAAACCTTTATAATATTTACGACAGTAGACATTATAATAATTTTGACAGTAAACCTTTATAATATTTACGACAGTAAACCTTTATAATATTTACGACAGTAGACATTCTAATAATTTTGACAGTAAACCTTTATAATATTTACGACAGTAGACATTATAATAATTTTGACAGTAAACCTTTATAATATTTACGACAGTAAACCTTTATAATATTTACGACAGTAGACATTGTAATAATAATGACAGTAAACCTTTATAATATTTACGACAGTAAACCTTTATAATATTTACGACAGTAGACATTATAATAATTTTGACAGTAAACATTTATAATGTTTACGACAGTAAACCTTTATAATATTTACGACAGTAGACATTTTAATAATTTTGACAGTAAACATTTATAATATTTACGACAGTAAACCTTTATAATATTTACGACAGTAGACATTATAATAATTTTGACAGTAAACCTTTATAAAATTTTTCCGACAGTAGACATTATAATAATTTTGACAGTAAACCTTTATAATATTTACGACAGTAAACCTTTATAATATTTACGACAGTAGACATTATAATAATTTTGACAGTAAACCTTTATAATATTTACGACAGTAGACATTATAATAATTTTGACAGTAAACCTTTATAATATTTACGACAGTAAACCTTTATAATATTTACGACAGTAGACATTCTAATAATTTTGACAGTAAACCTTTATAATATTTACGACAGTAGACATTATAATAATTTTGACAGTAAACATTTATAATATTTACGACAGTAAACCTTTATAATATTTACGACAGTAGACATTATAATAATTTTGACAGTAAACATTTATAATATTTACGACAGTAGACATTATAATAATTTTGACAGTAAACCTTTATAATATTTACGACAGTAAACCTTTATAATATTTACGACAGTAGACATTCTAATAATTTTGACAGTAAACCTTTATAAAATTTTTCCGACAGTAGACATTATAATAATTTTGACAGTAAACCTTTATAATATTTACGACAGTAAACCTTTATAATATTTACGACAGTAGACATTATAATAATTTTGACAGTAAACCTTTATAATATTTACGACAGTAGACATTATAATAATTTTGACAGTAAACCTTTATAATATTTACGACAGTAGACATTATAATAATTTTGACAGTAAACCTTTATAATATTTACGACAGTAAACCTTTATAATATTTACGACAGTGGATATTATAATAATTTTGACAGTAAACATTTATAATATTTACGACAGTAGACATTATAATAATTTTGACAGTAAAACTTTATAATATTTACGACAGTAGACATTATAATAATTTTGACAGTAAACCTTTATAATATTTACGACAGTAGACATTTTAATAATTTGTACCGTAGATATTTATGATAATTTGGGGAGTAGACCTTTATAATAATTTGAGCAATAGACTTATATAATAATTTCGAGAGTAGATCTTAAAAATAATTTGGACCGTAGACTTTTATAATAATTTGGACAATAGACTTTTTTAATAATTTGATCAGTAGGCATTTATAATAATTTGGACATTAGTCCTTTGTAATAATTTGGACAATGAAGATTTATAATAATTTGGACGTTCTGATGTGGGTAGATGTTTAAGTAACGTGACCTTTTCAAGGAAGAAAGTGAATTCAACGAGCCAAGTAAAAATTTTGAATCCATTTTTTCATTATATTTTGCACTGATGCACTTGGTAAAAGGCATGATACCATCTATTCCCTTCCCAGAAAAGTGTTGTTTTTTTTAGCTATGCGTTAATAGTAAGTTAAATTTGATATTACAGTTTTGGACGCCAACCAATCAAAGAAAAAAACTCTCATATCATAAGAAGTTGGACGTGAAACTAACAGCTCCACCTTGTAAAACTACGGTAGTGAAGCCCTTAACCATTGACTTTCTGAAGAACTTGCAGCATTACCAAGAATATTAACAAAAAATAGCAAAAATAGTAGTAACATTTCATACTATTCGAAGGGAAATGAGCACTCTTGTGAAAAACAGTGAACTGAACTTATGTTAATCAAAACAATAAATAACCACAAACAAATATCAATAGAGCAGACAACAGGAAACTATAACAAAATAGTATTGACAAGTTGTAGATAATAACAAAGAGGAAGCTGAGGAGAGTAGTGATCTACAATGTTTTAATGAGACACGGCGTTAATAGAAGGTGTCTAATTAAGTTTAATTTTCTTGTTCACTTTCTTTTTATGCTAATTGGTTTCATAACTTCAGGTTGCATAGGCAAGCAGCGATCAATCCGGAAATAACAAAAAATAAAAAATAAAAAAAAAGCAAGCAGATTTCAAGAAAATGAAAATAAACGAGACGTAAGATGTAAAAACGTAAACTATAATAAAATGTTCTTAAAAATATTTCGAGTCTTTTTATCTTAATTAGCGTAAATCTATCAATATTTTTTTTATCCCGTTCCTCGCTATATCTTTTTATCTCTAGAAACGATTAGCGAAAAAGCATTTTACTAATCTGCGGACTCAATCACTCCTTACGGTTGCTTGATAGTTTTTCCACTCTTAATAATTTAATACATCTCGAACGTTTCTTAGATTTGAGCTCCAAATCTTGTAACTAGTGTTTAATCAGCGAAAAAGGAAAGAAGGAAAATAATGTTTTTTCCCCTTGATTTTTCCGATGCCAACAGAATTCAAAAGCCTTTGTTCGCAAATAGGAAAAATTGTTTTAGTCAAGTGTTTTGCTGTTAAATTAATTATTGTCATCTAATTAGTGCACGCTGATATACACTTTATATGCGTACATATATTCAAGAAAGAGGCAAATATACATTCATGTGCACATAGTCGGCATTCGTTTATCTTACGAGTATAAGGTGGAGGCCTGTTTGCTCAGAATTCATTTCTTTGGTCGTTAAACTTGTGTGACCTCTTCAGGGCGCAACCCTTGGCAAGATTATATGGACGGTGTGTGCTGTAATATGTGCATATATATATAAACTTATATATAAATGGAACGTTGTCTCTGTGTGTGTCTGTGTGTGTGTGTGTCCGTTACCTATAGACTCCGAAACGGCTGAACCGATTTTCTTGAAAATTTATACATTTGTACTATAAGCGTCTGCGAGTGTTCTTAGCTAGGTTTTGTGTCGAGGTACCCCCGATAAATATCGAAAATCGATAATCGAAATAATCGGGTTATAGAAGGAGTGGTCTGATTTTAATCAAATTTGATACACTCATAGACAAAGATATAAGAAACGATATTCAGAGCTTTCAAGGTTGTAGTTCTTACAATAGTGCAGAAAATCGATACTATATATATATATATATATATATATATATATATATATATATATATATAAAAGGCAAGATGTTTGTGTGTGTGTGTGTCTGTTTATCTGTCTGTATGTCCTTCATACAAATCCACAATTTTTATCCGATTCTCACCAAACTTCACACAAATATTCTTTAGGCTTCTAGTCAGGTCGAGGGTGACTTATTTTTTTTCCAATTTCTCCCCGATATTGGAACTCGATACCCCGAGATCCAATCAGGTTTGATGAAGATCAGGATTTCAGCCCTTTTATCGTGGTTCTTGTTGCAGAATCTGCTGTAACTTGGTAAAATTAGAGTTTTTAGACATAAACATTTTCTCCAATTTTACTCCAGATGGGTGCTATAAGTTTTCATGGACTTACTTCGAAGGGTTTATCCTTGGATTACTTAATTTGACTCCGATATTGGAAATCGATACCCCGATATCCTACCGGGTCTGATCAAAATCAGTTTTTCAGCCCTTTTATTTTTGTTTTTGCTTCGGGTTTGACTCTAAGTAGGTATAACTGTAGTTCTTAGTCTCAGCCATGATACCATTTACTCAGAGGACTTATTTAGCCTTCAAAATTCAGTTTACGACGAAAAATAGTTATTTGATATAGATACCAGGAAATCAAAATTTGACTTACATTCATTCATTTTTCTTTCAGTCTACGGTTTCGCTTTAACTGGAAACAACTATTGCTTTTTAGTCTTTCGTGCCAACGTCCAAAGAGTCTGAGCTCCAGTACCATGGATTAGTTTTAAAGCTTCCATTACACCCGAGCAACGCCGGGCTATACTGCTAGTATATATATATATATATATATATATTGATTTATTGATTGATTTTTTTTGTATGGCTTATCAATATTTTGCGATTATTTAAAAGCAGAAATAAATTTCCAGATGAAAATGTATTCCATTAATTGTTTTTTCGTTAAATCATGTTACAACCGGACAACGTATCTATTTCCATCTCCAAATATTTTAAATGCTTTCAAACACAGATATGGGAGATCTGTTAGCCATTTTTCATTTTGGTCGTGTCACCTGGATTCTTTTCAAATTGCGCCCTCGTATATATACAATGGAAACATTGTTAAGTTTTAGTGCAGAGTATCCGTATACTCACCTAATGTAGCGTCATATTTTAATGACAGATAATTGCACATTTTATCAGCCTTTTGAACAGGAGTATAGATGTTATTTGTAATTCAAGCCTGACTTACCGATCAAAATTTCTTCTGATCTGAGTGATTGATTTGTTTTCTACGGCTTATCATCTCTTTTTGCAGGTTATTTAAAACCAGAAAATATTTTAAGATTATAAGAGTTTTTTTAAGATAATAATGATTAGTATTATTAATTAACACATAACTGGTGCGAGAAGTGACAGAGCTATAATTTTCTCAATGTTATTTGCATGTAAATTCAACTAGATCTTGGACCTCCGAATCATTGATTACAGACCCTGATATTTCCAAGCGGTCGTCTATTTAGGTACTGACGAGTTTCGAAGTTTCTTAACTTCGGGTATCGTACGGGGATCAGTGTTTCAACCTGATGAGCTCGTGTTTTCTTTTCATCGCAAACCAAATACTAACAATATTCTCAACTAGAACAGGGCTTTTCAAACAGTGGTCTACGGACCACAGGGAGTCCACAAGGATAAGATAGGTGGTCCATGGATTAACTCGTTACGTGAAATTAAAAGTTAAAATTTTCAATGTCTAGATATTTATTTTTACTTATTAATGTTATCAAATGAAAATTTAAATTTATCAATTTAGAGTAAGCTTAAAACCAGTTTTTACTACGTTAATACAAAACCTAAACTTATTTTAAAGTAAAACTTTATGTAAAAATTTCAAAAGCATTTATAGTGAAATATAAAGGGGTCCGTAAGTTAAAAAGTTTTCAAATCCCTGAACTAGGGCACCGACTCTATAAATGATACATATTATTCGTTTTCTTTGCGCATTCGTTCTTGCTCTTTTTTCCAGAATAGAACCTTTAGTATTTCAAATCCACACACTAATCTCACGGAAAGGCGTGTTTTAATAGTACCATTTACCTGCCACATACAGTACTGTGCAAAAGTATTAGGACAAGAACTATTTTATCTTTTATGAGGCATCAAAATAAAATTTTCTTAAAAAAAAAACTCACGGAAATTCAAATACAGGGTGAAAAGCCAAGTAAATTTCCAATAAATATTAATTATTTAAAACTAGGTGTAAAAGAAATGTATTAAAAAGAAGTTATATTTAATTTTTCCTATTTTCTATTAAACAAGTTCTTTTGAAACCGTTCACCTACCAGGTACAGTACTGTGCCAAAATATTAGGACAAGAACTATTTTATCTTTTATAAAGCATCAAAATAAGGTTTAAAATCACCCCTGTCCTAACACTTTTGCACATTATCGGTAGTATTAGAACAGGGGTGATTTTCCTAAACAAACTCACTGAAATTCAAATACAGGGTGAAAAGCCAAGTAAATTTCCAATAAATATTGATTATTTAAAACTAGGTGTAAAAAATGTATTAAAAAGAAGTTATATTTAATTCTTCCTATTTTCTATTAAACACGTTATTTGGAAACTACTCTATTGAACATCTATGGGATATTTTGGAAAAAAAATTGATAAATCTAATGTTACTTCGCAACAAACACTTTGGGAACAAATACAAGCTGCTGGGCAGGAGATAGATACATTTAAAAAGCTTGTGATGTCAATGCCTGACAGAATGAAGGCTGTGATCAAAGCAAAAGGCTATTAAAGTAAGAATAAAATTTATTTTGTGACAAGTATTTTCTTGTTAAAGCATTTGAGTAAATCGAATAAAATCACTTTAATTAAATTGTTTATTTTCTCTCCTTATACCCCATAAAAGATTAAATAGTTCTTGTCCTAATACTTTTGCCCAGTACTGTATTTCAGTCACTTGTTCAAATGACGCCAATTGAGAAAATCTGGTAAATTTTTGCTTTAACCCAATATTTCGTCGAGGTGAATAGCGTAAAGATAAACTTGTAGAAACTGCTGTACTTTTCTATGCCTTTCTATTTCCAACTTCCTCGTTTCGTCTTTACTTCCGCCTTTATCTACCTCTCAATATTTTTATTCAGAGATCCCTACCCGCCAACGCTTTTATTTATCTTTTTTTTTTCTTTTTTAAAACGTAATGTCATATATATCGGAAGATTTTACAACATTGCCGCCAGCTTAATAGATTCTCTTTCTGCAGGAGGTCGCTGAGCTTCAGAATTCTTATACGATCAATACAATATTTGCTTCATTTTATTTTTTTTTTTTTTTTAGTCACTGATTGATTGAAATTACGTTTAAGGTAATTTTAACTCAAGGATCTTGCTCACAAGAGTAAAAGAATTGGAAGAAAAAAATGAGATTTACATCAACGCGAGGATTTCGTTTCCTTTTGAATAGTAGTACGTTGATTATTGCTGCCGAGCGGGAAGGAATATCTTTTAGTTTGTTTTTGGCATCATTTCTTTTTATTTACGCTTACGCAAACTTCTGCAAAAACATAAGTTAAGGCTGTGCTCAGAGAACAAAGATATTTAGACTCGTATCTACACCTCAGTCAGTTAGTTAAGTGCCATACGTGATACACGCTTGGGCGATCATGTCTCGAAAGAGACATGACTGACTGGGCAGAAGATTATCCCATAGTAGGTTGCCATTGCTTTCTGCGGTAGACTGGTTGCCGACCAAGGCTATAGAACCTAATCTGTCCTGCTATTTAACCCATAACTGGAAGGACGAGACAGATTAATACCTTTTCCAAGGGTATTTGCGCGTAAGTGAATACAATGGATTCAACTGGAATTCGAACTCGGCTCCCCGGCTTCTCGTTCCGAGCTGATATCCACTGTACCACAACGCACATCCTACATCCTACACCTACATACTTATAAACCTACCTTTACACATTCAATGATTTCGATATGCTTTATCCAAACTCAATGACATTTCAGTCGATCTACCCTTCATCAGGGGTGCAATCCATATTTTTTTTAATCGTTTCACCCCGAGCAAGGCATTCCACTGCCACTATTGCATAGGGGGTTACATAGGGTTGGGGAAGTGATGAGAAAGGATGGTTAGATAAAGGAAATGTCAGAAGGAGGGTGATAGGCGGATAAGGATACCGAGAATGATGGTTGGTTAGATGGTGAGGGTGTTTGAATGGGTAGATGCAAGTTAGTGTGTTAGGAGGTGTCTATTGACCTTACATTTAAACTCCTGGAGATTGTAGCTGTCGGGGAAGCAGGCATGTAGAAGGGAATTCCACAGGCGGGAAGTGCGAGAAAAGAAGCTGTTGGAGTAGAAATTACGGTTACATCTTATCTGTTTCACTGTAAAAGGGTGGAACCTAGTTGCTAATCTAGTATCTCGTGTAAATTCGTACCTAGGCGGCACCAATGACCTACGTTCATCAGAGCAGAAGCCGTGAAAGTACTTGTAGAAGAGGTACAGGGAAGCCACGTCACGCCGGTGAGAGAATGGTTGCAGCCGGTCCGCCAAGTCAGGGTCGATCACGTTACAGATTCTCCTTTGTAGCGAGGTAGTGCCAGTATTTATTTGCTGCCACATAAGTTTTATCACAGAGTTCCAGTATCAGCCAATTAAATGCCATACGTCATACACGCTTGGGTGATCATATTTCGAAAGAACCTTTCGAAAGAACCTTTGCAACACAACGTAAATCCAGTTCCCGTATGTTCACCCGATATATAATACAAAAAAGGTTATTTATTTATGACAGATAATCGCACGTTTCATTCTCTTTCCCTGTCTTTCGAAAAGAAATAGAGGTTTATCCGGTATTTTTTTCTGTTTTAGGATTGGGCTTACAGTTCCTTCTATTGACTATATACTATATATTCCTAATGACTCCACCTAAATACCAAAACTGTAATTATTTACACTATTTACATTATTCGGACTATTGTTCTCGTGTTTGTTACTATATTCACGGTGTTTCAGCTGTTGTACGCCCCGACTTTCTTCAGGTGACTGGAATTGCGAAATGACCCCTTTATTTCGTTCAGCGAGGCAGATTATTCTAGTTACATGCGTCATGCCTCTTCTTGATGTCTCAGTATCTGTTATCTCTCTTTAACTCAACACACGAAGTTTTTTATTCATCTTTGCTGTAGTCAGGTATTGAACTCAAAACTATTTCACAAGTCACCGGATCCAACAAACTCTTTTACAAGTCACTGCATCCAACCAACGCTTTTATCCATTGGGTCATGTATTCTCGAAGACATCCGGAAGTGGCATGACTCATGGAACAAGAACGATCTACACCGGTGAACGAAATAAAGGATTCAGTCCGGCATTCCAGTCACCTGAAGAAGGTCAGAGCGTACAACGGTCGAAACGTCGTGAATATGGCAACAAAGATGAGAACAACAGTCCGAACAATGTAAGTAGTGTAAATATTTACAATACCGCATCTCAGAAATATAGAAAAATACTGAAATTGTATTTACTATTTATATTTTTTATTTATTTTATTTTATTTTATTTTATTTTGTTGTAAATGGTATTCGATAAGTTTGCCAATAGGCCAGTTCACAATAAGATCGACCCTCCCAGTTTTTGGATCTAGAGGAGAAGTTTATTTTTTATCGCCGATTAGGATTGGGTGTCCAGTTTCTCCCAAAGTCTACTTCAACACTACTAACGTCTTCGCCTGAACTTTGACATTTTATTTGATATTGTTTTTTGTCAATACGAGTAGATGTTCGCCTTTCGTCGAGTTGAAACTTCTCCACGGTTTTTTTTTTTAAAGGAGTATAGATTTATCTTTTGTTTCCAGTCCAGTATTGGGATTACGATTCCTTCTAACATTGTTAGATTACCTTTCACGTTAGCCTCGAATATAAGAGTAAATACGCTACTTTTTTTGTCATATAATACACTAGCAATATAGCCCGGCGTTGCTCGGGTGTAATGAAAGCTTTAAAACTAATCCATGATCGTGAAGCTCAGACTCAGTTTAAAAAATATTTGAAATAATAAAATAATTGCGACAATTTACCTATCGCACCTAGTGTGTATATATATATATATATATATATATATATATAAACACGAGTTGGAACTTCTCCCCGCTTTTTTTTTTAAAGGAGTATAGATTTATCTTTTGTTTCCAGTCCAGTATTGGGATTACGATTCCTTCTAACATTGTTAGATTACCTTTCACACCTAGAAGAGGTCCGTGGCTTCTTAGTGTCACTATCGGCTTGCTTGGAGTGAACTGAGTGAAAAACATCAGAACATATATCTAAATTAAAGATTTTGATTAAAACAAAAAACACGAAAAGTAGTGTTATATCATATATACTTCAGTTAAATATCTTTATTAATAAATTCGTTAGGATTTGTATTGTAACGTTACGGCCGCGTTGATGGAAATCCTCAGTGAACATTTTTGAAGCTACTATGTAACGTTAAAGAAACATCGTAACAAACTTAATTGGAAAACCAGTCGGGATTTTAGCCTCGAATATAAGAGTAAATACGCTACTTTTTTGTCATATGATACACTAGCAATATAGCCCGGCGTTACTCGGGTGTAATAAAAGCTTTAAAACTAATCCATGGTCGTAAAGCTCAAACTCAGTTTAAAAAACATTTGAAATAATAAAATAATTGCGACAATTTACCTATCGCACCTAGTGTATATATATATATATATATATATATATATATATACTAGCAGTATAGCCCGGCGTTGCTCGGGTGTAATGAAAGCTTTAAAACTAAACCTTAATCCTGGAGCTCAGACTCTTTGGACGTTGGCACGAAAGACTAAAAAGCAATAGTTGTTTCCAGTTAAAGCGAAACCGTAGACCGAAAGAAAAATGAATGGATGTAAGTCAACTTTTGATTTCCTGGTATCTGTATCAGATTTTCTGCACTATTGTAAGAACTGCAACCTTGAAACTTCTGAATATCGTTTCTTATGTCTTTGTCTATGAGTGTATCAAGTTTGTTTAAAACGGACCAATCCTTCAATAACCTGGTTTTTTCAATTATCGATTTTCGATATTTATCGGGTGTACCTCGACACAAAACCTAGCTAAGAACACTCGCAGACGCTTGTAGTACAGCTGTGTAAACTTTCAAGAAAGTCGGTTCAGCCGTTTCGGAGTCTATAGGTAAAGGACACACACACACACACACACACACACACACACACACACACAAAGTTCCATTTATAAATAAGTTTATTAGAACAAAAATAAAACTAAAATCAAATTTTGATTTCCTGGTATCGATATCAAATAAGTTTTTTTTGTCGTAAACTGAATTTTGAAGGCTAAATAAGTCCTCTGAGTAAATGGTATCATGGCTGAGACTAAGAACTACAATTATGTCTACTTAGAGTCAAACCCGAAGCAAAAACTAAAATAAAAGGGCTGAAAAAATGCAAACATACAGGCAGATAAACAGAGACACACACAAACATCTTGCCTTATATATATATATATATATATATATATATATATATATATATATTATCGATTTTCTGCACTATTGTAAGAACTGCAACCGTGAAACTTCTGAATATCGTTTCTTATGTCTTTGTCTATGAGTGTATCAAATTTGATTAAAATCGGACCATTCCTTCTATAACCCGGTTTTTTCGATTATCGATTTTAATATTTATCGGGGGTATCTCGACACAAAACTTAGCTTAGAACACTCGCAGACGCTTATAGTACAACTGTGTAAATTTTCAAGAAAATCCGTTCAGCCGTTTCGGAGTCTATAGGTAACGGACACACAGACACGCACACACATACACACACAGACAAAATTCCATTTATAAATAAGTTTAGATATAATTCTAAAATAAGATATGCAAATAGCATTTTATTTATGACAGACACAATATAAACACTGCAGGAACACATCTATATGATAGTTAATGAATCCGAAAAAAGCTTACTAGCCATAATAAGTTTGAGTTTTGTTTAACGGCATATCAACTTCTGAGGGTTATTTAATGCCGAAAATGTAGGGTTTTATGGTATATTTTTAACTTTCAGTTTTAGTGAAAAAGTTCATTTAGTTAGATTTTGAGGATTTTTTTTCATTTTAGATAACTGAACATGCCTTCTAGTTTTATATTAAAAATGTATTAGGGGTATTTTTTCTCTTTAAAATGTGTTATGATAATAATTCTTTCCTTCGAAAAATGTATTGTTGATAATATTTTTTCTTCAAAAATGTATACTTTTCTATAAAAGTCTATATATATATATATATATATATATATATATATAAAAGTTTATTTTTATACTTTCATAGTGTTTTGACCGCAATTTAGGGGGTTAACTATTTACCCATAGCTGGCAACCTACCAGGTACTATCACTATGGGTCAAGGTGGATCTGGGAACAACAGCAGTTAAGAGGTGATTCCATGCTCCTCACAACCTCCCAATCAGAGGCCTTGCTGCCGAATGCAGTTTACGGTCATTCCTAGGAACTAACCATGATGTGTAACAAGACATGATATATGGTCTTGAAGAAGAGAAAACTTCCGGAGTTGGAAATACAAATTGGCGACATCAAAATCCCGTACATACACAATGAAGACAGAAACAACTCTTGTATGTGGCAATAAAAGAGAGCGAGAAGAAAAGATTAATCACAATCGGTAAGAATACAATATATATTCGTTAAGAGAGACAGTCCAGGATTTTAACAACGAACAGTAGACATTAAAATCAAGTAAATACGCAATGAAGTCTGCAAGAAATCCTAGATATAGTGAAGCTGAGAGTAAAGAAAAGACAAACCACAATCAGTAAGACATAATATATGATCGTTAGCACGAAAAACTGTTTAGAGGATCTGTAACGTGGTTGATACTGACTTGGCAGACCGGCTGCAGCCGCTCTCACACCGGCGTGATGTGGCTTCCCTGTGCCTCTTCTACAAGTACTTTCATGGCTTCTGCTCCGATGAGCTTAGATCACTGGTGCCGCCTAAGCAGGAATTTACACGAGATACTAGATTAGCAACTAGGTCCCACCCTTTTACAGTTAAACAAATAAGATGTAACCGTAAATTCTACTCCAACAGCTTCTTTTCTCGCGCTTCCCGCGTGTGGAACTCCCTTCCACAAGTCTGCTTTCCCGACAGTTACAATCTCCAGGTGTTTAAATGTAGGGTCAATAGACACCTCCTATCACACTAACTCCCAACTATTCTCACAACACTCTCATCTACCCAACCCTCATTCTCGGTATCCTTACCCGCCTATCACCCACCCTCTGTCATTTCCTATATTTAATCAGCCTTTCTCCACTCTACGTAGCCCCCTGCACAGTAGTGGCAGTGACATGCCTTGCTCGGGGTGAAACGCTTATAAAAAAAAAAAAAAAAACTACGAATTGGAGACATCAACATCAAGTAAATAAACTTTTTTTTCTTTTTTTAGAATTATTTCATCCCAAAGAAAGCAATACTGCCACTGGTACACAAGGGGTTACAATGAGGAAAGACGGATAAAAAAAAAGGAAGCAGTATAGGTGATGTTGTAGAAATGTTAAGAGAGAGGTAGGGAACACAGAGATAGAGGTTGCATTTAAAATTTTAGAGATTGTAGCTATCAGGGAAGGAAGTATGGGGAAGGGATTTTCACAGGCGGGAAGCGCGAGGAAAGAAACAGATTGATTAGAATTGGGACTTAGTTGCCAATCTATTTACAGGGGCAAATTATGAGGGCGAGGAACAAAGGAATAAAGGTTGTCAGAGCAGAAGCTGTGAAAACACTTGTGTAAAAAAAAACTGAGGGATGCCACATTCCGTCGGTGAGAAAGTGGCTGATGGCGAGCAGCCAAATTGGGAGCAATTTCATTGCATATCCTTCTTTTGGATTTTGTCGAGAACCACGAGATTAACAGCAGGAGCATCGTCTAGATATGACAACAATATCCCATGCATGGACGAATGGTAGATTTATAGATGCGCAAGATGGATTCTGCTCAGAAAAACCTCCAAGCTAGGCATAGTGAATCAACCTTCTTATCAGTAGATGTAGCTATTTGTTCAATGTATTGTATGTGGTTCTACAGAAGGATGCTGCGGATATCGTGGATATGCTTCAACGATGAGGTATTGGAAAGAATGGTAACAAAAATGAAATTGATACTGAGCATCAGGAAGAGACAACTGAAGTCCCTGGGACACGCAATGAGGAAAGAGAGCTTGGAGAACCTGATACTGACTGGCCAGATAGAAGGAAAGAGAGACAGATGAAGGCAGCGGATAACATATTTGCCATGAAAATATTTATAGAACAGACAAAAGGATGCTACAACCCGCCGATGAGAAAGTGGCTTAAGTCGAGCTGCCAGGTTGAGATCAATCACATTACAGATTTTCCTTTGGAGCCTGTCGAGAATACTGAGACGAATAATTGAGGCGCCTGACTAGATATGACAACAGTATTCCAGGCACGGTCGGATGGTTGATTTGTATATGTGCAAGATGGATTCAGGCGAAAAAAGCTTACTGGTCCGACACAGCGACCAAATGGGGAAGGCTGGTCTTACTTGATTCAACAGAAGGCTGCTAAGAATGTAAGGGATAGAACTTGAAAAAAAAAATTATACTTAGAAACAGTGAGAGACAGTTGAAATATCTAGGAGACATTATAAGAATATTAGGCGTCAAGAATTTGACACTCACTACACATAATGAAGATAATAGTTGCAATAAGATTTAGTAATGAAGCTAACAAACCTTTGTAAATTAGGTACTTCTACTTTTTTGCTAAAGAAAAACATGACAAAACCACATCTTAACCTTTAAAATGTTTGTTATTATTAAGAGGAAAAATCTAATTATATTATATCATTTTATTAAATTTTCTTATATTTTCTAGAACGTTCGAAATTTTTTGTTAAAAATCTTGTTTTTTTTTTTGCATCAGTTGTGGGCTAAAGATTACTATGTGAACTTTTGCGTTGTTTCTGCTGTAATACGTTCTTGAAAAAGATTTTAATGATTTATTCACAAATTAGTTTTGTTTGTACATCTGTAACCCCCCCCCCCACTTATTTCATTTTATAAGATTTCAAGTAATTAAAATTTCTACCTCTTCATATTCATATTAGTTAAAAGCAGGTTTTCTTGGATAATTTAAATCATCAGTTTCTTTATATCAAACAGAAACTCCATTTCCCGAAAATCATCTCCGAATCGTAAAATAAAAATGCAATAAACTATGACATTACTCAATTAAATGTAAGGTCAATAGACACCTCCTAACACAATAACTCGCTTCCATTCTTTCAAACACTCTTCCCATCCTCCCAACTACCTATCACCCCACTTCTGACATTTCCTATATCTAACCACTCTCTCTATTTACCTTCCCCTATGTAGCCCCAAGCGCAATAGTGGCAGTGGAATGCCTTGTTTGAGGTGAAACGATTAAAAAAATTAGAAAGTTTTTTAATGCTGCTATAAATAAAATAAATTAAGGACACTTGTATTCAAATTTAATTTCGATAAATAATGAACGTTTAGAAAAATTATTTTCGTTTTTTTTTGTATCTTAATTAGAAAAAGGTTTTACATCCTTTAAAGTGCTGTATTAATTTCTGCCTTTTAGATTATATTATTATTAAGAACCGATAATTGCTTATGATAAATGGAAAAGCATGATATCAGTCATCAAGCTTCAAGAATTTCTTTTTAATTTTGAATTCTTTTGTGGATATAAAGGTACCCATTTTTGTAAGTATAGACAAGCACACATAACATTATCTGAAAATAACCAGGATGACTATTGTAAACTGATAATCAACAATCTTAAAATTAGATTACGGGAAATACTTTACAAAATTCTTACTGAGTACTTAAAAATTACTAAAAAAAAAAAAGGCGACACGTCATTTTCTTAAATTATGATTTACAAATAAAGTCTCCGTAGAACAACTTTACACCTGTAATCACCTCGTCAAACATGTATAAAATTAATTTCTGTTTTATTTTTGAACTTAAATTTTTTTCCACTCTCACGTAACTGTCTTCACTCCAGTATTTTCATCCTTCTCTTACCCATTCTTTGGCACACCCAGGAACCTGTTCCGTTTTCTATTCGCTCTCCACTTATGTCACCTTCTGCTCTCCTCTTATGCAGCCCGCTGTGTACCAGTGGCAATACCGCCTTGCGTACAGGAAAACGATTAAAAGAATAAATAAATAACGTAATACATCTATATCTTCAAAAGCTTTAGGAAACATAAGAATATTTATGAAACATTGCCCTAAATATCTCTTGCCTTTGATACCGGAAATAATATTGTTACACTCGGAGCCGAAACAAAGAGAATAATGAGAGAAAAAATAACCACAATATCTTGTACGTATGCATACGACGCACTAATATGCACACACACACACACATGTATGTATATATATATATATATATATATATATATATATTTTTTTTTTTTTTTTTCTTTCAACGAGTTATTTCGCTACCTTGGTTTTCACTATGAGTGGTTTCTTCAGGCGATTTTTAATACAAATGTGTACTGGTCTAACCCGATTAGGACCAAAAACTAATTATTAAACAATCAATATATATATATATATATATATATATATATATACAGAGGGTGTGATGGATAAATTGTAGTCTAAATTATGCAAAAAGTAAAATAACAATGACATCTCATTTTATGGGATATAATTACCAAAATTACACAAAAAATATTTTGTTATAAAGAAGATTAAATTTATTCAATAAAGTCGCCATTGGATTCAACTACGGCCGTCAGAGGATTTCGGAATCTCTTGCATCTCTTCTGGACGGTCTCCTTGTTTAATTTGGTGAATGCTGCCATAATCTTTGCCTGCAGTTCATCTTTGGTGTTGCAAAAAGTTTTGTTGGGCTCTCTCTCAACTTTGCCCTACGCATTATAATCAAGGGATTTGCAGTCTGTGGAGTTAGGTGGCTAGATTTAAAGAGTGAATGTGGTCGCAGAAATTGTCTGACAGCCTTGAGTGGGTTCTTCTGTGTGTGTGTGTGTGTGTGTGTGTGTGTGTGTGTGTGTGTGTGTGTGGTACGGTACAGATTCCTGTTTCCAGATATAAGCCTTTCAGCAGCAATCCTCTTAATCCAGGGCAGCACTACCTCCTCAAGGCACTTTATGTAGGTTTCCGTGTTGACTATAAGGCTATGTGAGAAGATGAATAGAGGCATAACATCGCCATCACTAGCGATCACTCTAAACTACTTGGTAATCCTCATTAGACTCATCCAAACCTTTCTGAATCCTGATTTTTCTTAGGTTAAATAGAGCAAAAGGAAACCGTTTAAAGTTCTGGGACATACAATGAGGAAAAAGGCCCTAGAAAATAATGTGATAAATATGTGATATAATGAATATGCATACACCTTGGTTCCCCCTCACAGTAATATGATTGGATGGTGTCAGCCATATATACAGACTAAGGCGAGGTCTACGTCTATACGTCTACGTCTGTTGACTAAGCCTACGTCTCCGTATACTGTACACGACGAGTACCATCCATTACGGCTACTTGCTAGATTGTCGTACCCGGTTACATTTGTCGTTTTGTCGCTGAGATTCTTCGAGTAATATATATATATGTGTATTGCTCTCAGGGAGAATCGTTTGGTCCATGCTTATGGGAGGCAGGAGAGGTTGCCTGTGATGGTCGGCAGACAACAGCTTGGTCTTAGACGCATTGAATTTGACAAGCCACTTCTTGTCCCAATTCACCACAGAGTGTAGATCCCGTTCAAGGTCAGTAGCGAGATTATGTCTATCCGCCATGACAGGTTTCTTACTGGTGAGGGAGTATATTGTGGTGTCATCTGCGTAGATGCCTACATGGCCCTTGATCTCATCTGGGAGGTCGTTGATGAAAATAAGAAAGAGCGTCAGGCCCAGGATAGAGCCCTGTGGGACACCAGCATTCGTGCTGTAGGATGAAGAGGCATGCCCATTCAAAATGACCTTCATTTTGCGGTTATTTAAGAAAGATTGGATTAGGTCAAACAGGCGAACTGTAATACCGTAACCCCGTAGCTCGCATAGAAGGCCAGAGTGCCAAACCCTGTCAAAAGCCTTGGAGATGTCCAGAGCAACCGCGCGAGCCTTGTCAGACTCATCAAGGATCTGGAGCATGTACTCCGTTACGGTTGTTAGTAAGTCAGCCGTGGACCTGGCAAAGCGCAAGCCATATTACCTGTCAGAGAAGTGTTTATGGGCAGTAAGATTTTGAACTATTTCAGCATTGATTATGGCCTCGAACACTTTCCCGAATATCGGTAGAAGACTGATAGGGCGATAGTTGGATGGGTCCCAGGGTTCACCAAAATTCTTAAATCCAGGAACGACTGAAGAGAACTTCCAGCATGCAGGAAAACAGGAAGCAGAAAGGCAGTAGATAAACGGTTTAGAGAGGACAGGGGAGAGTTCAGGAGCACACCTCTTAAGGACTATCACCGGGATTCCATCGTCTCCGCTCGCCTTATGGGGCTCAAGTTTTGAAATTACTCGGGATACTGCTGTCGGGGTAATATATACGTCGTGCAGTTTGGCCTCAGTTCTAATAGGGAACTCGGGTGGTTATACTCCAGAGTCAAATGTGGAGTTGGATGAGAATCTGCGGACAAAGTACTCAGCTTTATCCGCAGATGACGTGAGAACCTCAAATTCATGGATTAAAGGAGGTACTTGCGGTCAGCTATGCGCTGTCGCATTCTCTCAGCAAACAACCGTTTGGCGTCATTTAGGGTTCTCTTGCACTCATTGCGAGCAGACGTGAATAGGTGCCTATTGTGATCAGATAACTGTCTCCGGAATAGACGGAAGTAATGGTACCTGTGGGCAATGGCGACCGAGCAGTCAGGAGAGAACCACGGAAAGGAATGAGGTTTTAGGTAATACTTCCTGGTGGGTATGAAGGCATCAATGCCAGCTTTCACCCATGACGTGGCCTCAGAGGCACAGTCATCAACTGGGAGATCGAACACTTTTTCTCAAGGGACGTCGCAGAGGAAATCGCGAAAGGCATCCCAGTCAGCTTTTTGGTAGAGGTAGGAGGTCCTATAGGTAGAGGGCTCCTGGGGAGGAGTGAGTGGAAAGAAATACTGAGAGAGACAACAGCATGTTCGGAGTTGCCGAGAGGGCAAAGCTTCGAGACTTGACAGGCGTCAGGTACAGAGGTAAAACATATATCTCGTAGTGAGGAATGACCCGATGGACTGCTTGGGTAGCGAGTGGGGAAGTCCACCTCTTGCTTAAGGGATTGGGAAATAGCGAAGTTTATGGCGTGGATGCCCGCTGGATCAGTAACAGTTTTCAAGCCGCTCAGAGTGATGGGCGTTGAGGTCTCCGAATACAAATATGTGGGCGAATGGGTGATAGGAAATAGCCTTATCTATGTTGTCAGCAATGCTATCTAGTAGGGACCAGTCAGGAGAGGAGGGAGAACGGTAAAGAAAGAATAGGTAACTAACCGAACTGAGGAGAGACAGACGGAGACAGATGTTGTGTTTTCTTCCTAACCTACTGTTTAAAGAAGTGTGAAAAGTAACATCTTGCTTACGTCATTATTTTCTTTCAGAAATATATCTTCTTAATCGAGTCGCTACACTACACTCATCCAGAGATTTACTGGGGTGTTAACGTTTCAAGGTCGTTAAGTGTGCATTAAACTTCAAGATTCGGCCAAACTAGAAAATGCCCCATAGTTTTAATTGCTCAAATTGTCAGTTAGGATCACCACTGCTGGCATATCCCCGTTTCTAGCGACCAACAACTGCTCGGAACCGATTTAAGTAGGACCTAAATGGCCAGACATCACTGGAGCTAGAGGTGAGTTTGTACAGAGAACTGCGTTCAACGTTGTTAATGTAGCTGCACGACAGGGATGCTGACTAGAAGCTCTTCTATTCAGTGGTTCCACTGACTGTAGAAGTCGTATTTGACTCTGTGTTAATGGTGCACTACCGTAGAGTGGATGACGTGGATTACTTTTCTGCTTCAACTTTTCAAATTGGGAGTGAACTGTTCCGATGTAAGTGAGGATAATACCCCTAGTGAGTAGGGATCATCTACATGGTTGGCTTGCAACTCCAAATGATTAATCTGCAAGGGACGTTTTTAGGCAGGATCAATTATCCCTATGTTGGTAATACATGAGCTATCCATTTAAGTTGTTTTTGCTGTTAGAAGTGATGTAATTTCTGATATTTAATTTTTTTCTTTTGAAGCGCCAGCCTGTGAGATCTGATGAAGGTTAGTCCTCTTTAAAAGCTACAGAGTTATTTCACTGGAAGCCATTTTTAATCGTTGATCCTAACCCGAATCCTTAGAAAGTAATTGTATTTATAGGAAGGTTTAGACATTTCTGAACGGGTTGGACGCCATGAAATACACCCGTACGATTATCAAAGTTAAGCAATGTCGAGACTGGTCAGTACCTAGATGGGTGACTGTTTGGCAATTTGAGGTGCTGAATGTGCAAGTGGTTAATAGCTCGGAATTATTAATTGGAATGACCAGTTCCAATTTCAGTCGGGTTCGTTATATTCACTTACGGGCAAATAGCCTATCTGCCTGGATAAGGATTAATTACTACAACTTGTATCACTAATTCATTCAGTTAATTAAATGCCATAAGTGAAACAAGCTTGGGTGATCATTTCTCGAAAGAGACATGACTGACTGGAAAAAAGATTATCCCACAATAGGTAGCCAATGCTTTCTGCGGTAGACTGGTTGCCAGTAAAGGCTACAGAATGTAATCTGTCTTGTTGTTTAATCCATAACTGGAGGGAAGAGACGGATTAATACTTTTCCGAAGGATATTTGTGTGTACGTGAATGCAATGAATTCAAATCCCCGATTTCTCGTTCCAAGCCGATATCCACTGTACCACATCCAACTAATTCATTCTTACACCAAAAAAAAAGAAAATACATACAATCTAAGAATATTTTCTGGCTTTAAATAACTTGAAACGAGGTTGATAAGCTAGAAAATCCAATCAACCAACCAATTAGCCATGAATAACATCCATACGAGAGTCTTGATCTGATGAATCTATTTAAAAACACGACACGAGTTAATAATTTAGTTTTCTATACACTAAGGGATTCTTCTCTACTTTGAGTTTTACTTAATTTACTTTAAAATTGGCGGAAGACGTGAAGAAAAAGTCGCGCCCTGTTAACCTCATTTCAGTCAGTTAAGTGCCATACGTGATACACGCTTAGGCGATCATGTCTCGAATGAGTCATGACTGACTAGGCAGAAAATAATCCCGCCATTGCGTTCTGTGGTAGACTGGTTGCCAGCCAAGACTATAGAACCCAAGCTGCCCTATTATCTAACCCCTAACTGGAGGGAAGAGATTAATTAATACTTTTCCCAAGGGTATTTGTGCGTAAGTGAATGCAAGGAATTCAACTGGAATTCGAACTCGGCTACCGGGTTTTTCTTTCCGAGCCGATATCCACTGCACCACAACACACATTCTAATCTCATTTCCTTCAGTCAGTCAGTTAAGTGCCTTACGTGATACACGCTTGGGCGATCATGTCTCGAAAGAGACATGACTGACTGGGCAAAAGATTATCCCGCAGTAGGTTGCCATTGCTTTCAGCGGTAGACTGGTTGCCGACCAAGGCTATAGAACCCAATCTGTCCTGTTATTTAACCCATAACTGGAAGGAATAGACGGATTAATACCTTTCCCAAGGTTATTTGAGCGTAAGTGAATGCAATGAATTCGGCTGGAATTTGACCTCAGCTCCCCGATTCTCGTTCCGAGCCGATATCCAATGCACCACAACGCACATCCTATCCTCATTTACTTAGTTAAAAAAAAAGAAAAAAAAACAAGAAAAATATGAATTGAAAATGTCTTTTGACACTGATTGAGGTTATGAAACGACGTAGTTACAAGGGCCGGACTACCAATATAACTTCCAATAATGAAAGAGGCGAATAAATGAAGAATTGTTTGCTGGTCAGCGTCGGGAGGCCGTGGCTCTGATTTATGAAAGGAATAGCCATCACTAATACCACACCCATTGCATTACTATAAACCCGGAAATTACTTGGGAGTGGAAATTTAATGGCGCATTTGTCAAATGTCTCATGACCAGCGTATCGGAACGGCCTGATAATAAGTTGTCGACAAAGTGTCCAATACAACAGATTGTGCCTCGGTTTTACTGCGTTAACTGTGACTGAAGAACATACATTGAAACTTCCTGCTGCAGTTTTGCATTCCTGTCTGTTTTTCTAAATGTGATATATGCGTTTCTTTTTATGTCATATGTAAAAAAAATTCTTTCGCTTTCTTTTTTGTACATTTTTGTGCCAATTAATTTCCCTTCTTTTTTCTTTTATTATTTTCCTTTTCATTTAACTAAGTTTTATTTATTTATTTAACCTGTTTATATAATTTCATTTTATATTCTTTCATTCATTCTTTCCTTTATATTCTTTCATTCATTCTTTCCTTTATATTCTTTCATTCATTCTTTCCTTTATATTCTTTCATTCATTCTTTCCTTTATATTCTTTCATTCATTCTTTCCTTTATATTCTTTCATTCATTCTTTCCTTTATATTCTTTCATATATTCTTTTATTCTTTTTACTCTTTCTATTCTTCGTATTGTATTCTTTCATTCTTTCTATTATTTCATGTTATAATCTTGCTATTATTTATATTCTTCGTTTTACATTCTTTCATTCTTTCTATTCTTTCATATTATAATTCTGCTATTCTTTCTATTATTTCATGTTATAAACCTGCTGTTCTTTATATTCTTCATTTTACATTCTTTCATTCTTTCTATTCTTTCATATTATAATTCTGCTATTCTTTCTATTATTTCATGTTATAAACCTGCTATTCTTTATATTCTTCATTTTATATTCTTTCATTCTTTGTATTCTTTCATATTATAATTCTGCTATTCTTTCTATTCTTTCATGTTATAATCTGGCTATTATTTATATTCTTCGTTTTACATTTTTTCATTCTTTCTATTCTTTTATATTCTAATCCTGATATTCTTTATATTCTTCATTTGACATTCTTTTATTCTTTCCATTTTTATTACCTTTCATTCATATTCTTTAATTATTTGTATTCTTACTTGTTACATTCTTTCATTCGACCAGTTTTCTTTTTTATTTCATTTTTTCTTCCTTCTTTATAATAGTAATTCGTTCATTTTCATTTATATCTTTTTCTTTAATGAATATTTATTCTCGTTAGTTTATTTCACTTTCTTTTTACTTTTTACTTATTTCTTCCTTACTTTTTTTCCCTCCTGAATGCTACTTTTCAAACCTTTACATACTTTCTTTATTTTTTTAACTCTGTGTTAGTCCTTTTCGGGTGTTTTGTCACCAGAAAATTTTCAAAGTACTCGTAATTACTAGTTGGCAACCAGTTTCTTTTACTACCTACGAAAAAAAAATACTCCTGAATCTGTGATCAAAAGACATTTTCAATTCATATTTTTCTTGTTTTTTTTGTTTTTTTTAACTAAGTAGATGAGGTTAAAATCTGTGTTGTGGTGTAGTGGATATTAGCTTGGAAAGAAAAATCGGGTAGACGTGTTCGAATTCCAGTTGGATTTCTTTGCATTTGTTTAGCACGTGGTGTGGTGCAGTTGTAGTTCAACTATCGTGAGCGGTCAACGCCAGGGGACTATCCGTTTTTGAAACTCCGAGCTGATTAACGAAGCATATTTTTTTCTGATTTTACTGTTATTTTTGCCAGTATTTCTTTGGGTTTTATCGTTTTTTTTTTTCGTTTTTTTTTTCAAGCGAATTTTTCCTAGTTTTTACCTACTCCACTTTTTTTGTATTTTTTATTTTCTTTCTTTCTTTCTTTTCTTTCTTGGGCAACTTATACATTCTTTTTTTTTTCTTATATTCTTTCCTCTCTAAATAAAAACTCCATAAATCTGTAATCGAAACAAACATTTAACTCATATGAGTCACAACAAAAATCGAAGCATATTGCTCGATTCGAATTCTATAACTCAAAGACGTTTGAACCGTTGACAAACAATAGCGATTTAGATTTCTCTATAATGGCGAATTTCTTGGATTTGGGTTGTAAAACAGCACAAAAGATTAATTTCAACATACCTATATGAAATGAGAATATAGATAGAAATTGTAACAGCAACATGTAATTTCAAGAAGTTCTTAGATTTATTTGGTCTATATACGCCTTTATTGAAAAAATTTTTTCTGCTGTCGACTTCCTTTTTATATTAGTTGTATTAAACGAACCTGTTTAATCTTCAGTGTGATTAATTTTAATCATATCGTATTTACCAATGTTTCCGTCTTTATCTCAAATAAGCGCATGAACCAAACATTACCTAGCAATTATCTCTTGCATCCTTTCTAGTGTGACTCCGAATTTCATGCAGACCAACAGTGCAATGTGGCGATTGTTCCTTCCAATGTATTCCAGAAGATTATTATGTCTGCCAGGCTTAGAATAATACACCGGCAACATCACATGAAGAAGTCATCACCCAAAAGAAGGGCACCTTAGTGGATACTCACAGTTTCGGGTATTCAAGACCATTGTTCAACTTTAGACTCAATTATTAATTCGACCAAGGCTTATCTATGGACGAAAATATAAACGTGACTAAATGTGAGTATATAATTAATCATAGGATTGAGCAATGTTTACCTCTCGATTCAATTATAGACAACCAAAGTTTTCCCATAAACTCAAGTATAAAATTGATGTATGTTTACCTATACTCTCAAGTATAAACCGGATGAATGTTTTCTTATAGAATCAAGTACAAACATAACTACTGTTTCCGTATAGACTATAGTCAATCAGTTAAGTACCATACAGGATACAAGCTTGGAAGATCATGTCTCGAAATCGACATGACTGACTGGGCAGATGATTATACCTCAGTAGGTTGCCATTGCTTTCTGCAGTAGATTGGTCACCAGCCAAGACTATAGAACCCAATCTGCCTTGTTATTTAACCCATAACTGGAGGGAAGAGACGTATTCATACCTTTTCCAAGGGTATTTGCGCGTAAGTGAATACAAGGATTATCAACTGGAATTCGAACTCGGCTCTTCGATTTCTCATTCCGAGCCGATAACTCTGCACCACAACGCATATCCTATAAACTCATGTATAATGAAAAAGCAAATATTGGCATTAAATAATCATTCAAACGTCGATATGTTGTAAACATTGCTAGCAAACTACTTACGCAAAATTACTACAGCACAAGGCGCTTTGTAGCATGCGATGCAACACATACGTCCGCATGGATAGATATAATAATTGGTCAGTTGTTGAGGTGCATCAACGCATTCTATCTCTACTTGTGCAGTGTGGATGTGTTGTTTGTGAGTAGAATTATCGGTAACGACGTTTAATCTTCGTAACATTCTCTGACGAAGAATTAACAGACATTTGACTTTCAATTACCAGGAAACTAATCCTCGTACAATCCGCCCCTCTCTCTCGCTCTCTCTCTCTCTCTCTCTCTCTCTATATATATATATATATATATATATATATATATATATACTAGCAGTATAACCCGGCGTTGCTCGGGTGTAATGAAAGCTTTAAAACTAATCCATGGTCCTGGAGCTCAAACTCGTTGGACTTTGGCACGAAAGACTAAAAAGCAATAGTTGTTTCCATTTAAAGCGAAACCGTAGACTGAAAGAAAAATGAATAGATGTAAGACAAATTTTGATTTCCTGGTATCGATATCAAATAAGTTTTTTTGTCGTAAACTGAATTTTGAAGGCTAAATGAGTCGTCTGAGTAAATGGTATCATGGCTGAGACTAAGAACTACAATTATACCTACTTAGAGCCAAATCCGAAGCAAAAACTAAAATAAAAGGGCTGAAAAAATACAGACATACAGACAGATAAACAGACACACAAACATCTTGCCTTTATATATATATATATATATATATATATATATATATATATATCATCGGTTTTCTGCACTATTGTAAGAACTGCAACCTTGAAACTTCTCAATATCGTTTCTTATGTCTTTGTCTATGAGTGTATGAAATGTGATTAAAATCGGACCACTCCTTCTGTAACCTGCTTTTTCGATTATCGATTTTCGATATTTATCGGGGGTACCTCGACACAAAACCTAGATAAAAAAAACTCGCAGACGTTTATAGTACAAGTGTGTAAATTTTCAAGAAAATCGGTTCAGCCGTTTCGGAGTCTATAGGTAATGGACACACACACACAAGCACACAGACAAAGTTCCATTTATAAATAAGTTTATATATATATATATATATATATATATATATAAGTTTATATTTATATATATATATATATATATATATATATATATGAAAGGCAGCCTGTGAGTCTGCGTGTGACTGTTCCTTATGCAAGCCTACATTTTTTAAGCTACGCCATTCAAACTTTCTAGGGTCCCATATCTACAGGGAAGCCAGGTAGACAGATACTTTATGAGTTTAAGTTCAGCAATTTCACATTTCGCACTTTTTGGAAAATGTTTACATTTGCTCCGTAAAACATCTAAGATCCAAGATGGTTGCTAGATGACATCACAGAAATCAAATCACACGTGTCAAACGCGACTAAAACATTTTTTATTAAAAAAAAAATGAGCCTTTGTTTTTACTTTTTTCCGACGTTTTAAGAATTAAATTGATCAACAAAAAATGTGAATATTTTCCCAGTAATTTTGAAACCAAAGAATTTTTTTTAAACAAAAACAAAATATGTAAAATAAAAGTGGCATCTTCTCCTACTAAAATGTTCTGAGTTGCCCGGGCAACGCCAGATTAATATTTAGTTTTTGGTTCTAATACGATTTAACCAGTACACATTTGTATTAAAATTGTTCGATACAATTATATTGTAGAACTTTTGAATATTTTCTATTTTTAAACAAATTATTTTGCTACCCAGATTTCTACCATGAGTGGTGTCTTCAGGCGATTTTTAATATATGTATATAAATACAGTACTGTGCAAAAGTATTAGGAGAAGAACTATTTTATTTGTTATGAGTTATATTAACAGAAAATAAACAATTTAATTAAAGTAATTTTATTTGATTTACTCAACAAATGTTTTAACAAGAAAAGTACTTGTTACAAAATGAATTTAATATTTAGTATAATAGCCTTTTGCTTTCATCACAGCCTTCATTCTGTCAGGCATTGACATCATAAGTTTCTTCAATGTATCTAATGCTATCTTCTGCCAAGCAGCTTTGATTTGTTCCCAAAGTGTGTCTTGCAAGGTAACATTAGATTTATTAATTTGAGAAGCGGGAATAAAAAAAATGTCAGTCATATAGAAGGATAATAGTAGTTTCAAAATAACTTGTTTAATAGAAAATAGGAAAAATTAAATATAACTACTTTTTAATACATTTCTTTTACACCTAGTTTTAAATAACCAATATTTATTAGCAGTTTACTTGGCTTGTCACCCTGTATTTGAATTTCAGTGAGGTTTTTAGGAAAATCCCCACTGTTCTAACACTTTTGCACACTACCGGTAGTGTGCAAATGTGTTAGGACAAGGGTGATTTTAAACTTTATTTTAATGTCTCATAAAAATAGAATAGTTCTTGTGCTAATACTTTTGCACAGGACTATATATATATATATATATATATATATATATATATATATATAATGTATCGAGGCAGCAAGTAATTTTCTAAACATATGCTGTTAAATATAAGAAACAATGAATGTGTATTATGTTTAATCATGAGCCGTTCTAAACGTCGTATTTTTGCTTCAATTTCAGTTGAAAATAAAGACAAAAATTCTCCAACATTTGCGTTTATTATTATTTTTGGTAACTATTGCCGTTGCCAAGCGGAATTTCATGTCAACACAAAATAAAATCATCGGTAATGGTGGATGTTAAAATTTTTCAGTCTTAACAACCTCTCTGAAAATGGCTCATGTGAGTCGAAAGCTTAGAAGAAAATCAATAAATAATTATCCAAATGTTGGAGAATGTTTGTCTTTGTTTTCAACTGAAATTAATGCAAAAATACTACGTTCAGAACGGCTCATGATTAAACATAATAGACATTCATTGTCTCTTATATTTAACAGCATATTTTTAGAAAAAAAAAATACATATATATACATATATATATACATATACATATATATATATATATATATACATATATATATATACATATATATATATATATCATATATATATATATATACATATATATATATACATATATATATATACATATATATATATATAACATATATATATATATATATACACACACACATATATATATATATATATATATATATATATATATATATATATATATTAATGCAGGTTTCATTGAATAGTATAGACAAGTTTTGTCTATTAATTTTGTGTAGGATCCGTTCATACCGTCTGATATACTTGATGGTGATGTCGTTGAAAGACAACAAAAAATCACAGTATTTGTTGAATTTTTTATCGGGTCTAAGCTTTCGGCTCACATAAGCCATTATCAAAGAGTAAATATTAACACACAGTAAACATAGAACATTTAAGCTATTAACAATAAAGATAATTGAATTGAAAATATAAGTCCATCCCTACCGTGGCGGATGGCCGAAGACAGTGACAAAATAGTGGTGTTATGGTCCCTGGTCTGATTACAGACATTTGAGTACGTTGTTGGAAATATCGAAATTGATTGTATTCAAACCAGGTTTAAATTGTTTAATGTAGAGTGCTTCGAGGATTTTTAGTTTCTGCTTATTATTTTCTTGTTTGAGTATGTACGTGTTATCAACAAGCGTTTTTCTCAGAAGTGTGCGTTGATAACCGTGTTGTTCTAAATGACGGAATATATTTGAATTTTTATTTAAGTGCAACGTCAGACGCCGTGAGAGCGAATTTGTGGTGTGGCCGATGTAGATATTATTGAGGTTGTTAGAGATACATTCTCTAAATGGACATATGAATTTATATACTACATTGGTTTTTTGCAAATCACTAACGGTGGTGGAAGAGTCGTTGCGGACAAATGAATTAGATGTAGTGGATTTAGTGTAATATATAATGAACTTAATTCTTTTGTTAGAGTCTGTCGGAGAAATATTAGTATTTATGAGTTTTTTTAGGATGTTTTCATCTAGTTGGTAGTTGGAGTGCATCTGGCTACAGTATAAGAGAGTGATATGTTTAGGATTGGTTGGGTTAGTATCATGTGTTGTTTTTTCCATGTTAAGCTTTTTAAGAAAATAATGTATTTGTTCATCAACTATGTAGTTGGGAAAATTATTATTGATGAGTGTCTGTTTTACAGTGAACTAAAAAACATAAAACAGACACTCATCAATAATAATGAGTTAGTGATTTGCAAAAAACCAATGTAGTATATAAATTCATATGTCCATTTAGAGAATGTATCTCTAACAACCTCAATAATATCTACATCGGCCACACCACAAATTCGCTCTCACGGCGTCTGACGTTGCACTTAAATAAAAATTCAAATATATTCCGTCATTTAGAACAACACGGTTATCAACGCACACTTCTGAGAAAAACGCTTGTTGATAACACGTACATACTCAAACAAGAAAATAATAAGCAGAAACTAAAAATCCTCGAAGCACTCTACATTAAACAATTTAAACCTGGTTTGAATACAATCAATTTCGATATTTCCAACAACGTACTCAAATGTCTGTAATCAGACCAGGGACCATAACACCACTATTTTGTCACTGTCTTCGGCCATCCGCCACGGTAGGGATGGACTTATATTTTCAATTCAATTATCTTTATTGTTAATAGCTTAAATGTTCTATGTTTACTGTGTGTTAATATTTACTCTTTGATAATGGCTTATGTGAGCCGAAAGCTTAGACCCGATAAAAAATTCAACAAATACTGTGATTTTTTGTTGTCTTTCAACGACATCACCATCAAGTATATCAGACGGTATGAACGGATCCTACACAAAATTAATAGACAAAACTTGTCTATACTATTCAATGAAACCTGCATTAATGAAAAAATGCTGCCAAAATACACACAATATATATATATATATACATATACATATATATATATATATACATATATATATACATATATATACATAAATATATATATATATATATATATATATATATATATATATGAATAGATAAGTAAAGAACAAGTATAAAAAAGTGTCTTTAATCTAACATGTTTCAATTTAACAAGCTTCATAAGAGATTTTTAAAGACGAAAATTTACATTAGTCATTGGCACACACGCTTAAACAGACATAATTTTTCTTCTACATTTAATATTCATCCATTGCGTTATGACACGTGACACGTATCTGACCAATAAAACCATACCTCAAACAACATACTGTCTCCTAGATTTTTATATCCTTCATCTTTAAAGAAGCTTGTTCAAGTCAAACATGTCAGATTAAAGACACTTTTTTCTATTTTTTCTTTACTTATTCTATTCATTTTGTCAGATTCCGACCCATACATTCAACTCACACACACATATATATATATATATATATATATACCTGCTGTTCATGCATTTACTTTTAAAAAGGGTGCTCAATAGAACGTAGAGCGTTATATTGTACTAGTTGTTACAATGGTTTATAAATTCTTAGTATCACTACACACAAATTTACGTGTTTCGAAGCTGATATGCGCGTTCTCATCTGGTAAAGAATTGAAATGAAAATTAAATGGTGAAAACGATTTATTTATGGTGATATGATGTTTAAGTGCAGATGGGGTTGGGAGCTTATTCTAATTCAGTTGACCGTATTGTAGTCTTAGAGACATGGATTAGGACAGGTAACTTAGTTTAAGACAGGTTCCTTATTTATTTTATCTGGGTAGTTCTTATATTGGGGTTTATGTAGACATTTTTGCTTGTTTGTTTTTTGTTTTTTTGTTTATTTTACTGCTGCCCAAGTGTAGTGGAAATGGTGTCGCTGTTAATGAGAACGATGTAAATAAATGTTGGGTGAAAGTTTAGAATGGTCTAGTCGTCCGTTCGTGGTTCTAGAGGTGCCGCTTTGGCCCTTTAAGTTTAAGTGAAAAAGCTACACATTAGCGAACTATTAAACCGAAGAGATGAATTATCAGTATTATGTAAACATCGCAAACTTCCATCCCACATTTATCCATGGAATTAGAAGATTCTTCAGAGGCCAACCCCTTCACGACTGGTCTGAACACTCCCTGCTGATCTGACGCCAATGTTT